>PVKP010047018.1:0-15263 GCA_004027715.1 Plecturocebus donacophilus | reverse complement strand
GCGCTCCTTCCCCACAGAGCTGGGCCTTCCCGGGTTCAGCTGTGCTTGCTCTCGTTCCTCAGCGCTTCCAATTGCTGTTCTCCTTGTCGGGATGGGACCAGCTGAGCCCGACTAAAAGGGGACCCAGTCCCGTACGCTTCGCACCAAGAAGTGCCACGCCGGCCAAAAGAGTCGCGCTAGTGACCCATGTGGCTCCTTCGCCGGGAATCTCCCAGTCTGTGGGCATCAAAAATTCATCTGCAATTGCGGCGTCCACTCGCTCTCTGCACTTTCACTGGGAGCTACAATCCTGAGCCACTGCTATGCGGCCATTTTGGATCTCTCTCCACCCGGTGATGAAGTTTTTCTGTTTCTTAGTTTTCCTTTGGCAGATGCCCGTTCCCCACAGAACCGGACCTTCCCGGGTTCTCTGTGCTTGCTGTGAAACTCTCAGTCCTCAGCGCTTCCAATTGCTGTTTTCCTTGTGGGGATGGGACCCGCCGAGCCCGTCCGTCCCATATACTCTGCACTGGGAAGCGCCGCGCTGGGGCGCCAGCAAAACAGCCACGCCGGCCAAAAGAGTCGCACCGGCGACCCGTGTGGCTCCTCTGCCGGGAATCTCCTGGTCTGTGGGCCACAAAAATTCATCGGAAAGTGCGGCGTCCACTCGTTCTCTGCGCTTTCACTGGGAGCTACATTCCTCAGCTGTTGCTTATTGGCCATCTTGGATCTCTCCGAATATTTCTTATTTTCTTCTTTTTACTGTCCTTTTATACAAAGTCATAAGCCATAAAATATTAACATTTATTGGGTGTTTCCTAAGACACACATCTTACTATGCCTTTTCATGCGTGATCTCTTTTCTGTCTTCAGAAAAACTTGGTAGGCAAAGTAATAATATAATAATACAATGACAATTTTTCAGAAAGGGAAATGGAAATAATCTTAGAGAGTTTAGATTATATAACCAAGAAGGAAAACTGGTAAGTGGTAGAACTGTTACTTAAACTCATGTCTCTGATGCTAAAACCTTGCTTTTAACCACTCTATCACGGTGACATGAGTTCAGGAGAAGGTCCTACTATAAAGGCACTGTTGTGTATCCAGCACTATATACTATTTCCACTAGATTATAATGCCATGTTCAAAACACAGGAGAGTTACAACTAGAGGAAAGGACATCAGGAAAGTATATTTATAAAGGGACCTCCTATTAAAACACACACACACATAGACACAAATCTCAGTATCTAAGGACTAGAGTAATAAATGTTTATTACTAATGTTATTGATATTGTGGATAATTTTTACTAGGATGAATTAATGGTATTATTATTGTGTGAAAGTTTACAGTTAACAGATATTTTCTTCATATAGTAATGTCATATGAATTTTCACTTTTCTGTCAAATAGAAAGTGGCCATTATTATCCTCACTTTTTTATAGGGCTGGGCAGTTTTATTGTAGGGACAGAGCTAGGAAACATGCAAAATAGAACTCAAATATGTGTATATGATACACATAAACTTAATGTACTTTTTATTATGTCCTGTTGGAAGAATGAGAGAAAGGAATGCAAATTTCAAACATGTAAAGAGCAATTTATGTGTTTTGGGTTTGGATTTCTTAAAATTAATTCTTGCATTCTTCTCATTTCTTTTTTTTTATAAAGTGAAGTTAGTAAAGAAATATTACTTAGTTTATGAAATTATTTTAAAAAGAACTTGAGATTCTTATAGATTTTTATGTATAAACTATAATAGTTTCTTTTGGGGAAATTCAAAATTACACTGAACAGGATATTACATATTGCTTAACTAAAGTATACATAGATTTCAGTTTGTCTTGTAGATGTATACTTTACATCATGCCTTATACCCATGGCTAAGGAAAAGCTTTCACAAAATCAGTGTTTCATCCCCTACTTGGAAATAAGTGAATCTCTATGCTTTATTTATATTAGATAATATGAATATAAATATTTATATTTATATTATAAAATAATAATACGGTTTTATGACTTGAGTTATAAGTGATATTAGATAAACATAGTATTTTTAGTGTTTGGTTTGGCAAGATTATTACTTCCACATATTTTTAGGAAATCAAACTGCCACTCATAGGGATTTATGACTAGAAAGACGAACTGAAAGATACTTCAAATACATTTAGAATTATGATTAAACTCTGCAAACAAGTGTCTAAATACAACTGAACTAGCATATTTTCATTGTTGCTACAAAGTACATATATACTACTAAATAGATATTGATACTCTTGTTGGTAGTAGATACTACTTAAGAGTTTATGTATTTTACTTCCACAGAAGTGAATTTTCAGTATATTTTCAAGTAGGTGAGAATAGAGTTAAAACTTTTCCATTCCCTATTCCTTCCTGTCTCTATTGTTAAACACAATTATTGGCATAAAAGAGGTTTTTAACACCCATTTGTAGACTGCATTCTAGCCTGGGCAATAGAACAAGAATCCTGTTCTCTCTCCCTCTTTCTCTTCCTCTTTCCTTCTCTTTCATTCTTTTTTTTCCTTTCTTTTGCTCTTTCTTTCTTTTTCTTTCTTAAAAAAAAAAAGAAACTTTATGAAAATGTCCATTATCATTAAATCATGGTATTAAAAACTTTAATGCTTGCAAGTTAACTTCTGATAGATAAAATACGGTTTCTAAAACTGTTTAATCTCAATTCTTTTATAATGAAGAGATGAAGATTTTTTGGATATCCTTCTGATATAGCACTGTTTTGAAACAGATGTGGATTAGTATTTGAATATTTGGTTGAAATTAAGTGTGAGAGAATTTCATAGCTTGCCACTGGGAATCGTATGTAAAGCATTGACTGAACCTTTATAATTTATATTCACTTATAAAGGATTTTATTGGATCTACTTCCTGACGTTACTTAAATTGGTAATTTAAATTCTATTACTTTAAAAGCCAACAATACATGCATGTTATAACTGAAGTTGAAGCTTCCATCCCTATCAGGGAAACAATGTAGTTAACAGATTCATGAATGCTGCTCTTAAGTACAGTAGTATTCAGTAAATTGTTCATTTGCTTGTGCATGTTTTTAGAAAGTAAGACTTTCTGCTTTGATCAGTGTTGCATTTCAGATGACTTCCTAGGACGAAAAGCAACAATTTTCAGACAGTAAGCATTTGCTTATTAAAGACTTAAAATCAAAAGAGAGCATCTTACTTTAAAAATTAGATTTAGTCATAAAAGAGTAAGTCATAATAGACTCTGTGAGTTTATTCATTGTTTTTCCCTCCTATGGAGAACAGCCTGTTTTAAGTTTGAGTTGTAATTCTCCAGTGTATTTGTGAAACATTAATATTTACAGCATATTTTCACTCAGAATACTTAGAACACTTCTTGAAATATGTTTTAATATTTTAGTCAGAAAAGCATTTTATATGGTGAATAATGAATGCATGAATTAAAAGTGATTTTTTGTTTTCTTCTGGGGCATATGAAAGAATTTAAAAAATTCACATATTATAAAATTCATACCAGTGCTACCTTTAGAAAGAGCAATGATATAAAAACCTTTAAAAACATTAATAACTCTAAAGCTAAAATAATTATAACTATTTTAATTGAGTGTAAAATACTTGTAATAGATTTAGAAAAGTCCATTATATGGATTTTATTTGAATAAAGTTATAAAATGTTTGTTTTTACATGTTTCAAACAACTGTATGCTACCAATACCATACATAACTATGATGAGTAAACAGTTATGCATAAAAATTAAATATTTTCACAAAATTTATACTAGAGGATACAGATATTTATTTTATCTGAATCATATGTAAGTTCAACAAAACATACATTTTGATATTTTTAGTAATGGAAATTTAGAATCAAAGACTATGATTTTGCTCTTTCTGTAAAAACTCTCATGAGTAGAAATATAACTATGCTAATATATTAGCAAATAAATACTATTTCAACTTCAGGCCATGTTTATCTCTGAAGTATCTAATTATCAATATCCATTTCCTTTAAAGTCTCAAATATCTATCAGTGTAGAAGAGTGGGAAGACACCAAAGACTCCAAAGAACAGGGGCAGCACCGCAGCAACCACCGCAACTCAACATCCAGTGACCAGTCAGACCATCCCCTGCTGCGGAGAAAAAGCATGCAGTGGGCCCGAAGACTGAGCAGGAAAGGCCCAAAACACTCTGGTAAAACAGCTGAAAAAATAACCCAGCAGCGACTGAACCTCTACAGGAGGTCAGAAAGACAAGAGCTTGCTGAACTTGTGAAAAATAGAATGAAACACTTGGGTCTTTCTACAGTGGGATATGGTATGCTCTTTAAAAACTACTGTATATATGGACTTGTGATTTCTTGCCATTAGTAGTAATAGAGTTGGTTCTAATACAGTAAAGAATTGCATTTTTTGCTTCACAGTTCAATTAGTAGAAACTACTAATACATCTAATCTCCTACACAAAAGACGATGATAAGATAAAATGCTAAAAATTTTCAGCCTTTGCTTAGTCTGCTAGGTACTGTGCTAAACCTATTACATGAATTATCTTGATTTCAATTTTCACAAAAACTCTGAGCCAGACCCTCTGTTTTCATGTTAGAAGTGAAGAACTTAAGTCAGGTAGCCTTCTAATTATCATCTTATTCTAGTGCCTGAGATAAAAATGAATTTGAGGCATTGACAAGTAACTGATCATACTGGCCGTAGATGAACCAAAATGTTTCTATAAAATTAGTTTAGTTTATGTGGTTCAGATACAAAGTCTTCAAAAGCTTCAATTTGAAGCTCAAATAGTGCTTTATCTCATATAGTCCAGATCTGTCTTAATAATTGTTCAGTTCCTATATTGATCCATAATTGCCATATAGACAATATTGACACAGCTTAAATGAATAATGCAGACACATTCAAAATGTGTGCTTTATCACACTGAATTTTACTTTAAAAAGATACTGAGTCCATTCAAAGGAAAACCAAATGATAAACAAGGTGTTCTGTTTTATATATAGAAATATGTCACTTTGGATAAACCAGGACCTCAGATAGTGTTAGTATCATGCAAGTTAAGAATCAAATAGAAGGTATTCCATATTTACCCCATTCTCACGTTTATTATTGAAATCTCAACATGAGGCACTGTTCATGGGAAGAAATTTTAGTCATTGAATTAGGGTTTAAGAGAAGTTGCCTCTGTTTCTTTCTTGAGTAAGGAAAAAACCCACATATTAACTTAGCACTACTCTGCAGGAACAACTACATGCTGTGTGCACTCCAGGAACTACGCTAGGTGCTTTGTGTGTATTTTCTCATTACTCTTTATAACCCTGATTTGAAAGGTATCTCGTTTTACTCTTCAGAAGTTTGACTCTCAGAAGTTAAAGACTTTTAAGTAAAAGTAAAGACATACAGTTAAAATGTGTTGTGGTCAGGATTCCATATATAGTTGAAGTTCATAATTATATGACACTTAGATGTAGTCCAGATTCATCTGTGACAAGTAATTTTAATATAACCACATTTAATATCTTACATTAAGAAGCAAATTAAAATAAAAAAGAAGGTTGTCATTTTAGAAATTCACCTAATAGCTATCCGCCAATTAATTGGCATTGAATGTGATTATATTCTTAAAGGATGATAATCCTTTGTATATGGACTTTTGTCCCTTGTATGTGTACTTTTGTTAGTTATCGTTCAGCTACTATTGCTTTTAGTAAAAAGTCCTAGTGAATAGTTCCTTATCCAAGTTCCAGCTGTTTTTCCTGAACATAGTAATGCCAGGTCCTAGCATCATCATGGCAGGTAAGTTTGACTCTCAGAAACTCAAAACTGCATAAGCTGACTGCATGTGAGAAACACCAGAAATGTGTTGTTTTTGCTAATGAAATGTCTATCAGGTATCTTGCATTTAGTTATTCTTTATTGTTATATCTTTAGTTATTCTGGTTTATTTTTATCATAATTTTTAATTTAACTCGCACACTTGCAGAAAATAGATTCTTTGCACCTCGTTTTTATCTTTTCTCATTTCTTTCTCATTTCTTTTCTTTCTGCCTCTCTCTCTTTTTTATCTCATTTTCTTTCTGCCTCTCTCTCTTCATTCTATCCATCTATCTGCCCATAGATCCATCAGTCCAGTCTAAAACCCGTGTATTGGATAGCTCTAATAGCATAGTAATTATGAAAACAGGATTTGAAACCTAACACATCATAGGCTTCTGTTTTTTTCCATTTATCTCCATTCATCCACTCAGCCCTTACTATTGGACTGCCCTCTCAGTGCCAGGGTACTGGGAATAGAAAAATCACCTCCTCAGACAAGACCTTTGTATTTATAGAACTCATATTCTAGTGTCAGCCAATAGATTTGTTAAATTATTTAACCTCTCAGTTTATTTTCTTATCTGTGAAATGAAAATAATAATAATATGTATATCATAGGTTTGTTATGAGAGACAATGAATAATAAAGTGTTTCACCGAGAACTATCATTTGATTAGTACCATAGTTATACTGTGTGTCTGAGTATTGTACGTATGTCTGTACTTGATACATAAGAAAGTAAGATTTTTTTTTACACATTACCAAAAAACAAAAAAAAAACCCACAACAAATTTTGCATCCTTAGGCATAAATAATGGATATTTTCTCCATTAAGGATGAATCATTTAAAGCAATTATTGTTTTGCACGTTGATTGATTTAATGACAAATCATACTCTGATTTTTTTTTCTCAGATTTGGCTGCTCTTAAAGAATTAAACAGAGTACAATATTTACTTACTGGATAGACGATGTAAAGGAGAGGGGAAAAGAAGAGTCAAAAGATGACTCTTGAGGGCTCTGGTATGAGCAACTGAATGTATGATGGTGGCATTCATGAGCTTAGAAGAACACGTATGGGTGAAGATAATTTATTTCTCTTGAGTGCCTGGAAGACTTCTAATGGGTGATGCTCTGTATGAAGCTGAATTTCAATTGTCTAATGCTTAAAAAATAAAAAGAAATGAGGTGTGTACCTAGACTTGAGTCATCAGCATATATACATTTTAATTAAAGCCATAGGAATAGATGAAATAACTCTCAGGTGAAGGATTAGAGGGTGAATCAGGAGGTCAGCAGTTCAAGACCAGCCTGGCCATTTCGGTTTCTACTATAAACACAGAAATTAGCTGGGTGTAGTGGCATGTGCCTGTAATCCCCGCTACTCAGGAGGCTGAGGCAGGAGAATCACTTGAACTTGGGGGCAGATGTTGCAGTGAGCTGAGATTTCTCCACCACACTCCAGCCAGGGAGACAGAGTGAGACTCCGCGTCAAAAAAAAAAATCACACTTTTCTGGAATGTTTAGAGAAAAGCAGTAAAAACAAACAAACAAAAAAAAAAAAACGAGAAACAAGAGCTGACGTGTCCAGAACTGAGCACAGTAGCATGTTATCAATTGGTTGTATTTTTACCGTAGCATTGACCCCTTCTGCCTTCGTAAGTTGTGGGGCCTGGGGTGATCCTAGGCACTTCAAGCTGATTTTCTCCAGCCTTAAGCAGTTTTGCCTATTACCCCAATATGCTGAACAAAAGTCATTTTCTGTGTGTTCTGTGAGGGGAAAAAAATATTGAAAAGTTTGAACTAGAGAAACAGAAAAACTAGGAAAATAGAGAACGATTAGTAATGCCAGATTGTATTGAAGGTGTAGTGATATGTCATTTGTGACCTTGCGGAGGACACTATCAGTTGAATGGTATGTGTGAAAGTTATATGTCATTGAAAGCTACATATCAAATAGCTTGAGGTAAGAATTTGGATACAGTGGATTTAACATTTATTAATTAGGATTAAGGGGATTGACTGTAAGTAAGTGTAGATTAGGCAGACTGACGGTAGGTAAGTATAATTTAAAAATAAAAAACAAAGAAGGCATGGTTTAAAGGAAATTGAAGGATTTATTTATCTCCCAGATTACAATATTGGAGATATCCCAAGATGGTAGGATGCCAGGTTATTGGAAACTCAGTCTTCCATGTAGTTGTTCCACCATCGGTTATTTCCATTGCCAAAGTCATATCATTGGACACGACAGCTACTGGAATTCCAATCATTTTTTCCACATTCCACCCAGAACGAAGGAAGCAGGGGCCAACAAAGAAAGAACTGTCTCAGTGGAAAGATACTGCCAAGGGATGCACACGCCATTTCCACTAAGCCCTGTTGGCAAGAATGTATGTTTTATTTTTGGTGGCTCAGATCTCTATTAAAGGAGAAAATAATGGATACCAGGTAACCACTGTCACGACAGGGTTTTTTTCCAAGAAGGTTTATTGTGAAAAAGCAATGAAAAATATGCAAACAGCTACATGAAAATGGAGAAAGAAGAAAAACTGTTTTTGAAGATCAAAGAGAGATGAGCTTGCTTAAATATGAAGACTGATCCATTGGTGAAAAAGTTAAAAATACAGAAAGGGAACACATATGGAACTCTTTGCTTAGATATTTGTAAATAAAGAATAAGGAAAAAGTACATGCTTTTAAATGCAGTAAACTTATATTTACTTTGACACGTAGTTGAGTCATTCCTATGATAACAGGCGTTAAAATCATGTGCTGAGATTAATGGCAAGAATGGCAGGGTCAAGAACGTCTGCATTCTCCAAGAAAAAGGTGTCCTTTTTGTGCACGTCTGCCTAAATCTTTTGATTTAGGTGATATAGAAAATTTTAAACATGAAAAAATGTAGAAAGAGTAGTATAATGAAACGATATTTACCCAATTTCTTGCTTCAACAATTATCAACTCATGGCCTACGATAGGAAACAAACATTGTGAGATCCTGGTTCTATCAAAACAAGCATACAAGAAATTAGCCAGGTGTGGTACCACACACCTGTAGTCCCTGCTATTCAGGAGGCTGAGTGGGAGGATTGCATGAACCCTGGAGTTCAAGGCTACAGTGAGCCATGATTATGCCATTGCTCTCCAGCATGGGCGCAGAGATCTTGTCTTAAAACAAAAAAAAAACCTCATGACCAGTCTTGCTTCATGTGTACTCACACCCATTTCTCTCACCTCTTACATTATTTTCAGGTAAATTTTAGACATTATATAGTTTAGTTTTCACCTCCATAAGAACTAGCTTTTTGGGGGTTTTGGGGTTTTTTTGAGACAGAGTCTCCCTCTGACACGCAGGCTGGGATGCGATGACGCAATCTCAGCTCACTGCAACCTCTGCCTCCCAGGATCAAGTGATTCTCCTGCCTCAGGTTCCTAAATAGCTGGGATTACAGGCATGTGCCATCATGCCCAGATAATTTTCGTACTTTAGTAGAGACAAGGTTTTGCCATGTTGGTCAGGCTAGTTTTGAACTCCTGACCTCAGGTGATCCACCTGCTTTGGCCTCCCAAGTGCTGGAATTACAGGCATGAGCCACTGCACCCCACAAGAACTAGTTTTAAGACCATAACCACTGGCCATTTTCACAATTAAAAATAATTATTAAATGTCATCAAGTATTCACTTGGTGTTCAAAATTCAATTATCTCAGCAAATGTCATAATGTTTCGTTTGTTTAAATTAGAATTAATTAAGATCCATCACTGGAGTGTCTTTGGAGTTCTTGTCTCATGACATCAATCATCCTTGATAGACTTTTCTTGCTCTCTGTAGGACTATATCCTTCTGCCTTAGAATATGTCATCTCTTCAAGAATCCCCATTTTCTTGTAGTGGAAAATAACATTTCAAAACATAATCAAGATTTAGAGATGCTCATTTTTACAGGTTTGCCTTTGTTTCTAGATAGCCAGACAGATGAGAGAGAATATCTCATGAGTTTACATAAATACAATTGAAATCCAGGGTTGCAGAGTTTTTATTTGATTTTTCTATCTATATCTATATTTCTTTTCTCTCAAACTAAGAGGAATATGTGTGTGTGTTTGTGTGTGTATGTGTGTGTGTGTGTGTAGTTATTTTTAAATATAAATTTTAAAACATATATGGTGGCATATGTTCATATTTTCCCCCTGTTGCTTCTTTCTCTTAATAGTACATCCTGGAGTTTACTAGCTTATTAGAATACAGAATAGTCCTTGTTTTTCTTAACAGCTGCCTACACCCCATTGTGGAGATATACTTGCCTATTTAACTAGTCTCTTAAGTCTTCCATGATTATAAATATCCGTACAATGAATAGGCTTACCCATACATTTTTTTCACATTTTTTCCCAGTGTATGCTTGGGATGAATTTCTGAAAGTGAGATTACTAGATTAACAATTAAGTGTATATATAATTTTGCTGTTGGCCAGATTTCCTGACTTAGGTGTGTACCGCTTTATATATCTATTAGCAAAGTATGAGAGAGTCTGTTTTTGCCAAAATCTTGTCAATAGAATTTGTTGTCAGACTTTTGGATGTTTCAAATATTCTTAAATATTCTTTAAATATTTTTACCAACATAATAGATAAAAACAATTATATCTCAGTTTACCTTCTTATTGTCATTATGTTAAGCATCTTTTCATATGGTATGAGCCTTTTTCAGTGAACAACTTATTTCTCTAGCCAACTTCATAGAAGTTCTGTAATATTCTGAGAAATTGCTTATATGTTAGGTACATTAATGTTACCAGAAAGGGTCCCCATCCAAACCCAAAGAGAGGGTTGTTGGATCTCATATTTGCTCAGGATAGCTATATGGTGTCTTTTGTGGTCCATATACATTTTAGGATAGCTTTCTTTATTTGTGTGAAGAATATCATTGGTATTTTGATAAGGATTACATTGAATCTGTAGATTGCTTTGGGTAGTATGGGCCTTTTAACCATATTGATTCTTCCAATCCATGAACATGAAATATCATTCTAATTTTTTGTGTCCTCTTCAATTTCTCTCATCAATGTTTTATAGTTTACATTATAGAGCTTTTTCACTTCTTTAAGTTAGTTTCTAGGTATTTAATTTTATTTGTGGCTATTGTAAATGGGATTATTTTCTTGATTTTTTCAGATTCTTCACTATTGGCATATAAAAATACTACTTTTTTTTTTTCTGAGACAGAGTCTAACTCTTGTCATCCTGGCTTCAGTTCACTGCGTGATGTCAGCTCACTACAACCTCCGCCTCCTAGGTTCAAATGATTCTCCTGCCTCAGCCTCCCTTCTAGCTAGAATTATGGGCACATGCCACCAGGCCCAGCTAATTTTTGTATTTTTAGCGGAGACAGGGTTTCACTATGTTGGCTAGGCTGCTCTCGAACTCCTGACCTCAGGTGATCCTTGGGCCTCGGCCTCCCAAAGTGCTGGAATTACAGGCGTGAGCCACCATGTCTGGCCACTGATTTTTATATGAGGATGTACCCTGCAACTTTACTGAATTTATCAGTTCTAATAATCTTTTGGTGGAATCCTTAGGTTTTTCCAAATAGAAGAGTATATCATCTGCAAACAAAGATAATTTGATTTCTTCTTTTCCAATTTGAATGCCCTTTCTTTCTTTCTCTTGCTTGTATATTCTAGTTAGGACTTCCAGTATTATGTTGAATGATGCTGTTGAAAGGGAGAATCCTTGACATGTTCCAGATCTTAAAGAAAAGGCGTTTAGTTTTTTCCCCACTCAGTATGATACAAACTGTGCATCTGTTGTATATGGTTTTATTGCATTGAGGTTTGTTCCCTCATACCCAATTTTTTAAGGGCTTTTTTTTTTTTATCATGAAAGGATTTTGAATTTTTCCAAATCCTTTTTTAGCACCAATTGAAATGATCATTCCATATTTGTCCTACATTATGTTGATACAATTGATTGATTTGCGTATGTTGAACCATCCCTGCATCCCTGGTATAAATCCCACTTGGTCTTGATGAATGATCTTTTCAATGTGCTGTTGAATTCATCTGCTAATATTGTGTTGAGGAGTTTTGCTCAATGTTCATCAGATATATTGGCCTGAAGTTTTTTTTGTTTATTTCTTTGTTGATGTGTCTTTGTTTTTTGTATTAGGATAATAATGGCCTCATAGAAAGAATGTGGAAGTATTCCCTCCTTTCTATTTCTTGGAATTGGTTGAGTAGGATTATTAGTCCTGCTTTAAATGTTTGGTAAAAATCAGGAGTGTAGCCATAGAATCTGAGGCCTTTCTTTGCTGGGACACTTTTTATTATGACTTTCATCTTATTATTTGTTATTGATCTGTTTAGGTTTTGGATTTCTTCATGGTTCAATCTCGGTAGGTTTTGTGTGCCTAGGAATTTATCAATTTCTTCCAGGTTCCGGTTCATTGTCATATAGCTGTTCATAGTAGCGTATCCTCTAAATGATTCTTTGAATTTCTACAGTATCAGTTGTAATGTCTCATTTTCACCTCTGATTTTATTTATTTGGACCTTTCCTTTTGTTTCTTAGTTGGTCTGGCTAAAGGTTTGTCAATTTGGTTTATCTTATCAAAAAACAACTTTTTCTTTTGTTGATCTTTTGTATTTTATTCATTTGAGTGTCATTTATTTCTGCTCCTATCTTCATTATTTCTTTTTCTACTGTTTTTGGTTTAGCTTGCTCTTGCCATTCTAGTTCTTTAAGATGCATCATTAGGTTGTTTATTTGAAGTCTTTCTGCTTTTTGGATGTAGGCACTAATAGCTATAAATTTCCTTCTAAGTACTGCTTTCACTGTACCCCATAGATATTGATATGCTGTGTTTCCTTTTTTGTTGTTGTTTTGAGAAATTTTTAAATTTCCTTCCTAATATCTTCATTTACCCACTGGTCATTAAAGATTATATTGTTTAATGTCCATGTGTTTGTATAGTTTTCATAGTTCTCTAGTTATTGATTTCTGGTTTTATTAGATTGTGGTAAGAGAAGATACTTGCTATAATTTCTATTTTAACACAAATTGTTAAAACTTGTTTTGTGGCCTAACATATGGCCTGTCCTTGAGAATGATCTGTGTTCTAATGAGAAGAATGTGTATTGTGCAACCATTGCATGATATGTTATATAGTCTGGCTGTGCCCCAACCAATATCTCCTCTTGAACTGTAGTTCCCATAATCCCCACCTGCTGTGGAGGAATCTGGTGGGAGGTAATTGAGTCATGGGGGTGGTTACTTCTGTGTTGTTCTCATGATAGTGAGTTCTCACAAGAGCTGATGGGTTTATAAGGGACTTTTCCACCTTTGCTGGGCACTTCTCATTCATGCCATCATGTGAAGAAGGACGTGTTTGCTTCCCCTTCCACCGTGACTGTAAGTTTCCTGAGGCTTCTCCAGCCATGCAGAGCTGTGAGTCAATTTTCCTTTATAAATTACCCAGTCTCGGGCAGTTTTTTTTATAGCTGTGTGAAAACCAACTAATCAAAATGCTTTGCCAATGTCTTCATAGATATTTGGTCTATAGCTGGGATTAAGTCTGGCATTTCATTGTTGATTTTCTGTATGAAGGATCTGTTCTGCATTGAAAGAAGGGTGTTGATGTCTCCAGTTATTATTGTGTTGGAGTCTATCTCTTTAGTTCTTACAGTATTTGCTTTGTATATCTGGGTGATCCAGTGTTGATTGCATGTATATTTACAATTGTTATATTCTCTTTCTAAATTGACACCTTTTGCATTATATAATGACCTTGTCTCTTTTTATAGTTTTTGCCTTGAAATCCATTTATCATATATAAATACAGCTACTCCTGGTCTTTTTTTGTTTATACTGGCATGAAATATCTTTTTACATACCTTTTTTCAGTCTATATATATCTTTATAGGGGAAGTGTTTTTCTTGTAGGCAAGAGAACATTAAGTCTGGTGTTTCTAATCCCTTCGGGCATTCTATGTATTTTGATTGGAGGGTTTAATCCCTTTACATTCAATGTTATTATTCATAAGTAAGGACTTACTCCTGACTTACATTTTGTTGTTTGTTTGCTGGTTCTTTCGTGGTCTTCTCTTCCTTCCTGCCTTCTTTCCTTCATTATCATATTCCTTTTAGTTAAGGTGATTTTCTTTGGTTATATAATTTAATATCTTCCTTTTTAATTCTTGTGTATCTGTTGTATGTTTTTTGATTTGAGATAAACATGAGGCTTGCAAAATATCTTATAACTCATTTTATGAAACTGATGACAACATAACATGGATTGCATAAACAAACAAGCAAGTAAAGAGAAACTAACAAAAACTCTACACTTTATCCTCCACTTTTTAACTTTTTGTTGTTTGTATTTATATCTTATTATACTGTCTATGTCCTGGAAACTTGAAAAGTTGTTGTTATTATTTTTGATCAGTTTATCTTTCAGTCTTTCTACTGAAAATACAAGTAATTTACACACCACTATTGCAGTGTTATAATATATTGTGTTTTTCTGTGTATTTACTATTATCAATGAGTTTTTTGTACCTTCAGATAATTTCTTACTGCTTTAACATCCTTTTCTTTCAGATTGAAGAACTCTGTTTAGCATTTCTTATAGGCAGGTCTGGTATTGATGAAGTCCCTCAGACTTGCCTGTCTGGGAAAATCTTTATTTCTCCTTTATGTTTAAAGAATATTTTCAATGGGTTGAAAATTCAAAAATACAAGGATACAAGTATTATTCCTATTCTATGATACAAGTATTTTTCCTTCAGCACTTTAATATCATGACACTGTCTCCTCGCTTGTAAGGTTTCCACTGAGAAGTCTGCTGCCAGATGTATTAGCCTTTGTATGTTGTTTCTTTTCCTCTGCTGCTTTTCAGATCCTTTTTGTATTCTTGATTTTTGGGAGTCTGGTTATTAAATGTCTTAAAGTAGTCTTATTTTGGTTAATCTGCTTAGTGTTCTATTACCATCTTGTATCTAAATATTGATATCTTTCTCTAGTATTGAGAAGTTCTCTGTTACTCTCCTGTTGAATAAACTTTCTAGCCCTATCATTCAACCTCCTCTTTAAGTCCAGTAACTCTTAGATTTGCCCTTTTGGTGCTATTTTCTAGATTTTTCAGGCATGCTTCATTTTTTAAAACTGTGTTTTCTTTTGTCTTCTCTGACTGTGTACTTTCAAACAGCTAGTTTTCAAGCTCGCTAATTCTTCTGTTGGGTTAATTATTCTGTTAATATACTGATACATTCTTCATTATGTCAGTTGCATTTTTCAACTCTAGAATTTTTGCTTGCTTCTTTTTAATTAGTTCAACCTATTTGTTAAATTTTTGTTAGGGTTATGAATTCCTTCTCTGTGTTATCTTGAATTTCGTTGAGTTTCTTTAAAACAGCTATATTGAATTATCCATCTGAACAATTGC
>PVKP010047017.1:0-15262 GCA_004027715.1 Plecturocebus donacophilus | reverse complement strand
ATGAAATATTATGCAGCCATCAAAAACGATGAGTTCATGTCCTTTGTAGGGACATGGATGAGCCTGGAAACCATCATTCTCAGCAAACTGACACAAGAACAGAAAATCAAACACCTCATGTTCTCACTCATAGGAGGGTGTTGAACAATGAGAACATATGGACACAGGGAGGGGAGCATAACACACTGGGGTCTGTGGGGGGGACTAGGGGAGGGACAACAGGGGTGGGGAGTTGAGGAGGGCTAACATGGGGAGAAATGCCAGATATAGGTGATGGGGAGGAAGGCAGCAAACCACACTGCCATGTAGTCTTATGCAACAATCTTACATGTTCTTCACATGTACCCCAAAACCTAAAACACAATTTAAAAAAAAAGAAAGAAATAATTGAGTATGTTCGATTTCCAACATGGAAGTATGCTTGAAATCAATAAGAAATAATTAGAAATAAAACTACATGGGGATTAAACATACTTCTAAATATGTAAAAAAGAAAAACAGGAATTAAAAACATCTTACACTAAGTGAAAATAAGCAACATAACAAAATATTGGAATTCAGCTAATGTAGTACATTAAGGAAATTTCTACCTCAAATATATACATAATCTAAAAGAAAGGAAGCTGAAAATTACCAATTTAGGCTTCATTTTAAGAAACTAGAAAAAACAACAAATGAAAATCACAGAAAATACAAAAAAAAAACCATAAAAAAATAGAAATTAAATATATAATAGAGAATACCAACAGTATAAAATTTTTCTTTAAAATGAGCATAAATATTAGTAAACTGCTAGTAAGACTTATAAAAAAAAATACAAATCACTAACATCAAATGGAAAAGAAAGAACTTAACTATAGCTCTTATAAACACAAAAAATAAGAGAATACTGTGATATGAACTTAACTATAGCTCTTATAAATACAAAAATAAGAGAATGTTGAGGATGAAGCAAATATATATTCAGTAATTTGAAAAAAATCGATATATTTCTCAAAAATTGAATAAAAGTAGACAAAAGAAGAAAATAAAATATAAATGTTTCAATATTTATTAAAGGCATTGAATACTTTTTTCAAAAACCCGCTCACAGAGAAAAATCTAAGGTCCAGAAACTTTAACAGTGAATTCTTACAAACACTTAAGAAAGAATAACTCAATCTTGGGGAAAACAACAATAACAACAACAAAAAAAAAACAAATAAAAACTCTTCCAGTGAATTCAGGGGAATACTCTTTTTTTAAGAACTCAAAACCCATAAAAAGTCATTATAAGAAAGGTCATTTGCATTCCCTGCCCATAATTTTTTTTTGAGATTATCTTATTTTTGTTAGTCTAAGTAAGTGTATTTCCTATAAAAGATAACACATTTTAAAACTCTATGGCTCTTGTGAATCATGATATATTCACTCATTGTCAGTGCGTCATGCAAGACATTCTTGAGCATGCTGCAGTCACAGGCAGTTACAAACCCTCAGCTGCTTAATAAATGAAGGGCGTGTTTCACTCAGGCTCTATGTGGGGCTGGCAGAGCTTCCACCTTCTGAAACACCACCAATCACAAAGTTTCAAGGATGGTGTGTTTCCAGGACAATGAGTTTCCAGGACATTGCCTTAACAGACTGCTGCCTTTATAGGTATGAGCCTACACAGAGCGACTGTGTTTAGTTTTCAATACTTTAACGTCTTCTTTGCCTAAGTGTCTTTTCTTTTCTCTACTGGATGGTTCTATCCACCCTTCTTTACTTCAGTGATTGCCCACGCAGGAAGTCTTTCTGCTGCAGACCTTCCAGGTCCTACAGATTGAGTAGAACAATATACTCAAGCTAAAGAACAGTTTCTTCTTTTTTTTAAACCAATGCCACCCTCCTTTAATTTATTGAATAGCCTATGTACTGCCATGTTAGGCAGTCCATTATTTCCAGTCAGGGAACACATTTCAGAGGAAACGAAAGATAATAATAGGCTCATGTCCACAGAATTTACTAGGTCTAACACATCTTCATCAGTTAAAAGCAGCTGGCCTAAAAGAACAGAAAGGACTGCTAAAAACTCAATTATGGTGCCAATAGAGACAAAACATTAAGAGGACAGGATTCTGGTTTACAGGATTTAAAGTAGACTTTGTATCAGACATCAATCTGCAGAGCTGTCTTTCTCCATATTCAGAACTCATAAGTCCAGCAACCAAGGAGTAGAAGTTCAAATAGCTCTTCTCATTATTTTGCCTAATCACACACTCACAATTTTTGCCACTTGTCTCTACACCTTTGAGCTGTACTTGCTTAGAAGTCTTGGAATTCAGGGAAAGAATGATTCCACACTCTGATTCTACAAAATTAAAATTTGAGACTGTCAACTAGTATTTTGGGCTACTCATGCCACTGGACCAAAGTAAAAGTTACTCTACTAACTAGATAACTTATAACAATGAAGAAGAGGAAACTTGGTTGATGTTACATAATGAGGGGAGGTGTCAGTGGATTCTCTGAGGTTTCTCTTAATAATTTTATCTCCATACTTTGGTCCACTGGACCAAAGTAAAAGTTACTCTACAGACTGTGGCGATTTATCACAACTAACAAGTGGAAATTGGGTTGATGTTATATAGTGAGGGCAAGTGTCAGCAGATTCTCTGAGGTTCCTCTTAATAATTTTATCTCCATATTAAGTGTTAATGAAAATCTAATTCAACTGAAGAAAAAAAAGCAGAGCCACAGAGGATCCATATCCTTCAAAATGATGTTGTAGATTATTCCATCAAATAAAGAACCCTGAACAGCTGACACCCTGGCTGAGAGCAAAGGAAACATAGATAGAACCATAGACATAAGAAGTTAGAAAAATTGCCTACGGTCATTGACCAGTTAACATATAAGGACTGAGGTAACTATGCATATTAACTTTTTTACCTAGAGTGTGTGTTAACTTTTTTCATCTTTCCTCTTCTCTCTCCTTTTTTTATTTTCTAAAACTCTTCCAAGAAATTAACAATGAAGAACAACATATCCAAGATGTCAGAATAGGACTTTCCAACACTCATCTCATTACAGAAACATAAATCTGAACAACTATTCACAAGCAAAACTTTGTGGATAGTACCTTAACAAGAGCTAAATAATTCAGGTGAGAGATTACAGCACCTGGGTGTAGCACAAAAATAAGAAAAGATGCATTGATGTTAGAAAGGACAGGTTTACATTACTTGTGTCACCCCATCCTCCAAGTCCAGGCAGCAGAGTGTGGGGAAAGATATCCTTCTTGTGGGGGAAGTGGAGTGAAGTGATCACCTAACTTTGCCATGGACCCCTGATCAAGCAGGCACCAATGGCCTCAGAGTCCAGGCCCACCCCATTGCCAATCCTGCCCCAGCAGTCCCAGGCTCCAGCTCAATTCTTGCAGACTCATAGTGTAGACATGCCCCAGGTTCCAAAATAGCCTGTCAAGTCCAAATAATGTCTTTAGAAAATTCAGTGAGCTACAAGAGAACACAGATAACTAAGCAAATACCAAAAAACAATACACAAACAAAATAAGAAGTTCAATAAAGAGATAGAAACCAAAGAAAAGAACTCAAAAAGAAATTCTCTAATTAAACACAATGACCAAAGAGAAAAATTCCATGGAGAGCTCCAATAGTACACTATATCAAGCAGAAGAAAGAATTAGTGAGCATGAAGACAGGTCATTTGAAATTACCCAGTCAGAGTAACAAAAGGAAAGCAAAAAAAACCCTACAAGACATATAGAACATCATCAAGCGAATCAATATATGCATTATGCACTTCCAAGGAGCAGGGGAAAAAAAGGACAGATAAGTTACTTAAAAATATAATGACAGAAAACTTCACAAATCTGGAGTAGAAAATGAACATCTAGATCTGCAAGACTAAGTGTTAATCAACAGATGAATGGAGAAAGAAAAGTGGCACATTTATTCAATGGAATATTATTCAACATTTAAAAAGAAGGAAATCCTGTCATTTGCAAAAATATGAATGAACCTAGAGGACATTATGATAAGTGAAATAAGCAAGATACAGGAAGATAAATTCTGCATGATTTCACTTACATTAGGAATATAAGGAAATTGAACATTTACAAGCAGAGAGTAGAATGGTGGTTTCTAGAGGCTGGAGGCCAGGTGAAGAAATGGAGAGATTTAGGCCAACAGGTACAAAGTTTCTGTTAGGAAGAATAAGTTCTGAAGATCTATGGTATGATGACTGAAGTTAATAATAATGTCAAAAACTTTAAAATTGTTAAGATGTTAAATGTTATAACATTTGATGGAGAGCAAAAAAAAAGCAGGAATTGCAATCCTAGTCTCTGATAAAATAGACTTTAAACCAACAAAGATCAAAAGAGACAAAGAAGGCCATTTCATAATGGTAAAAGAATCAATGCAACAAGAAGAGCTAATGATCCTAAATGTAAACGCACTCAGTACAGGAGCACCCAGATATATAAAGCAAGTTCTTAATGACTTACAAAGATACTTAGATTCCCGCACAATAATAGTGGGAGACTTTAACACTCCACTGTCAATATTACACAGATCAACGAGACAGAAAATTGACAAGGATATCCAGGACTTGAACTCAGATCTTGACTAAGCCAACCTAATAGACGTCTACACAACTGTCCACCCCAAATCCACAGAATATACATTCTTCTCAGCACCACATCACACCTACTTTAAAATTGACCATATAATTGGAAGTAAATCACTCCTCAGCAAATACAAAAGAATGCAAATCATAACAAACAGTCTCTCAGACCACACTGCAATCAAATTAGAACTCACTCAGGATTCAGAAATTAACTCAGAACCACACAACTTCATGGAACCAAAGATAAAAAACACATGATTATCTCAATAGATGCAGAGAGGGCCTTTCACAAAATTCAACAGCCCTTTATCCTAAAAATTCTCAATAAACTAGGTATAGATGGAACATATCTCAAAATACTAAAAGCTATTAACGACAAAGCCACAGCCAATATCATACTAAATAGGCAAAAACTGGAAGCATTCCCTTTGAAATCTGGCACTAGACAAGGATGCCCTCTCTCACCACTTCTGTTCAACATAGTTTTGGAAGTTCTAGCTAGAGCAATCAGGCAAGAAAAATAAATAAAGGGAATCCAATTAGGAAAGGAGGAAGTAAGTTGTCTATATTTGCAGACAACATGATTGTATATTTAGAAGACCTCATCATCTCAGCCCAAAATCTCTTGAAACTGATAAGCAACTTCAGCAAAGTCTCAGGATACAAAATCAACGTGCAAAAATCACAAGCATTCCTATACACCAATAACAGACTTAAAGAGAACCAAATCAAGAATGAACTGCCATTCACAATTGCTACAAAGGGAATAAAATACCTAGGGATACAACTAACAAAGAATGTAAAGGACCTCTTCAAAGAGAACTACAAACCACTGCTCAATGAAATAAGAGAGGACACAACAGATGGAGAAACATTCCACACTCATGTTTAGGAAGAATCAATATCATGAAAATGGTCATACTGCATAAAGTAATTTACAGATTCAACGCTATCCCCATCAAGCTACCAGTGACCTTCTTCACAGAACTGGAAAAAACCACCTTAAACTTCATATGGAACCACAAGAGAGACTGCATAGCCAAGTCAATTCTAAGCAAAAAGAACAAAGTTGGAGGCATCACATTACCTGACTTCAAACTATACAATAAGGATATGGTAATCAAAACAGCATGGTACTGGTACCAAAACAGAGATATAGACCAGTGGAACAGAACAGAGGCCTTGGAGGGAAGACCACACATCTACAACCAACTGATCTTTGAAAAACCTGACAAAAGCAAACAATGAGGAAAATATTCCCTGTTTAATAAATGGTGTTGGGAAAACTGGCTACCCATATGTAGAACCAGAAACTAGACCCCTTTCTGACACCTTACACTAAAATTAACTCCAGATGGATTAAAGACTTAAATATAAGACCTAACACCATAAAACCCTAGAAGAAAATCTAGGCAAATTCATTCAGGACACAGGTTTAGGCAAGGACTTCATGACTAAAACACCAAAAGCATTGGCAACAAAAGCTAAAATAGACAAATGGGACCTAATCAAACTCCAGAGCTTCTGCACCACAAAAGAAACAGTCACTAGAGTGAATTGGCAACCAATATAATGGGAAAAGATTTTTGCAATCTACCTGTCTGACAACGGGCTACTATCCAGAATCTACAAAGAACTAAAACAGATTTACAAGAAAAAAACAAACAAACCTATTCAAAAGTGGGCAAAGGATATGAACAGACACTTTACAAAACAAGACATATATGAGGCCAACAAACATATGAAAAAATGCTCATCATCACCGGTCATTAGAGAAATGCAAATCAAAACTACACTGAGATACCATCTCATGCCAGTTAGAATGGCGATCATTAAAAAATCAGGAGATGACATGCTGGAGAGGATGTGCAAAAACAGGAACAATTTTACACTGTTGGTGGGAGTGTAAATTAGTTCAATCATTGTGGAAGACAGTGTGGTGATTTCTCAAGGACCTAGAAATAGAAATTCCATTTAACCCGGCAATCACATTACTGCGTATATACCCAAAGGATTATAAATTGTTCTATTATAATGACACATGCATGGGAATGTTCATTCCATATGAATTTTTAAAGTCTTTTTCTAGTTCAGTGAAGAATATCATTGGTAGTTTCATAGAAATAGCACTGAATCTACAACTTGCTTTTGGCAGTACAGCCATTTTAACAATATTGATTCTTCCCATCCATGAGCATGGTATGTTTTTCCATTTGTTTGGGTCTTCTCTCTACTCTCATTTCTTTGGGCAGGGTTTTGCAATTCTCATTGTAGAGACATTTCACCTGCCTGGTTAGCTGTATTTCTAGGTAATTTGTTTTGTGGCCTTTGTGAATGGAGTTCATTCGTGATTTGGCTCTCAGTTTTATTACTGTTGTTCTATGGGAATATTAATGACATTTGTAGATTCATGTTGTATTCTGAAATTTTTCTGAAGTTTTCATCAGCCAAAGGAGTTTTTGGGCCAATACTATGGGATTTTCTAAATATAGGATCACTTAGTCCACAAACAGATATAGTTTGACTTCTCTTCCTATTTGGATGCATTTTATTTTTTTCTCCTGCCTGATGGTTCTGGCTAGGACTTCCAATACTATGTTGAATAAAAGTGGTGAGAGAAGGCATACTTGACTTCTGACAGTTTTCAAAAGGAATGCTTCCAGCTTTTGCATATTCAGTATAAGGTTGGCTATGGATTTGTCCTAAATAGTTTTTATAATTTCAGGTATGTTCTTTCAAAACCTAGTTTATTGAGAGTTAGTAACATGGAAAGGTGTTAAATTTTATCGGAAGCTTTTATGAATCTATTGAGAAAATCATGTAGATTTTGTCCTTAGTTCTGTTTATGTGATAAATCACATTATCGATTTGCACATGTTGAAACAACCTTGAATCCTGGAAATAAAGCCTACTTTAGATAGCTTTTAGATATGTTGCTGGATTCAGTTTTCAAGTATTTTATTGAGGATTTTTGCATCAGTGTTCACTAAAGATGTTGGCTTCAATTTTTTTTATTTTGGGTTTTGGTGGGTTTTTGTTTGTTTGTTTTTTGTTTTTATGTGTTTCTGCCAGGTTTTGACATCAAGATAATGCTTGTCTCATAGAATGAGTTGAGAAGTAATGCCTTCTCCTAACATTTTGTGAATAGTTTCCATAGGAATGATACCAGCTCTTCTTTCTACATCTGGTAGAATTCAGCTATGAATCCATCAGGTCTTGGGCTTTTTGTTTTTGGTTGGTAGGCTATGTATTACTGATTCAATTTCAGAACTCATTATTGGTCAGTTGATGGAATCAATTTCTTCCTGGCTCAGTCTTTGGAGGGTGTATGTGTCCAAAAATTTATCCATCTCTTCTAGGTTTTGTAGTTTGTGTGTATAGGTGTTTGTAGCAGTTTCTTATGGCTGTCTTTATTTCTGTGGGGTCATATTAACATACCTTTTATCATTTCTAATTGTGGTAATTTGAGTCTTCTCTTTCTGCTTCATAAGTCTAGCTAGTGGGCTATGTGTTTTACTAATTTTTTTGAAAGCCAACTTCTAGATTCGTATATCTTTTGAATTTTTTTTGTGTCTTGATATTCTGCAGTTCAGCTCTGATTTTTGTTATTCCTCATCTTCTAGATTTGGAGTTGATTTATTCCTGCTTCTTTAATTTTCCCAGTTGTGAAGTCAGGTTGTTAATTTGAGATCCTTCCAACTTTTTTTGAATTTTATTTTAGGTTCTGAGATACATTTGCAGAACATGTAGGTTTGCAACACACATAAATGTGTGCCACAGTGATTTGCTAGCTACCCATTACCTAGGTATTAAGTCACACATGCATTGGCTGTTTTTCCTGATGCTCTCCTTCCCTCTGGGACCCAAGCAGGCCCTGGTGTGTTTTGTTCCCCTCCCTGGATTTGGTTTGCCAGTATTTTATTGAGGATTTTTGCATCAATGTTCATTGGGGATATTGGCCTGAAGTTTTCTTTTTATGCTTTGTCTCTGCCAGGTTTTGGTATGAGGATGATGCTGGCCTCATAAAATGAGTTAGGGAGAAGTCCTCCCTTTTCAGTTGCTTGGAATCATTTCAGAAGAAATCCTACCAGTTCCTCTTTGTATCTCTGGTAGAATTTTACTGTGAATCCATCTGATCCTGGGCTTTTTTTGGTTGGTTAGCTATTTACTACTGCCTTAATTTCAAAACTTGTTATTCATCTATTCAAGGATTTGACTTCTTTTTGCTTTAGTATTGGAATGGTGCATGTATCCAGGAATTTATCTATTTCTTCTAGAGTTTCAGTTTATTTGCAAAGAGCTATTTATAGTATTCTCTGATGGTTGTTATATTTCTGTGGAGTCAATGGTGATATCTCTTTTATCATTTTTTATTGTGTCTACTTGATTCTTCTTTTTTCTTCTTTATTATGCTAGCTACATTAACTTTGCCCACAAGTTAATGTAATCTCTTCATAGTTTCATCAATTTTTTCAAAACCCAGCTCCTGGATTCATCCATTTTGAAATAATTTTTGAGTCTCCATCTCCTTCAGTTCCACTCTGATCTTAGTTATTTCTTGTCTTCTGCTAGCTTTTGGATTTGTTTGCTCTTGCTTCTCTAGTTCTTTTATTTGTAATATTAGGGTGTCCATTTGAGATCTTTCTTGCTTCTGATGTGGGCATTTGGGGCTATAAGTTTCCCTCTTAACACTGCTTTGGCTGCATTCCAGATTCTGGTAGGTTGTCTCATTGTTCTCATCGATTTCAAAGAAGTTATTTATTTCTATCTTGATTTCAGTATTTACCTACGAGTTATTCAGGAGCACATTGTTCAATTTCCATGTAGTTGTGTGGTTTTGAGTGAGTTTTTTAATCTTGAGTTCTAATTTGATTGCTCTGAGATCTGAGAGACTGTTTTTTAAGATTTCCTTTCTTTTGCATTTGCTGAGGAGTGTTTTGCTGCCAATTATGTGATCAATTTTAGAGTAAATGCCATGTGGCGTTATAAAGAATATATATTCTATTGTTTTGGGGTGGAGAGTTCTGGAGATATCTATCAGTTCAACTTGATCCAGAACTGAGTATAAGCCTTGACTATCCTTGTCTTGATGATCTGTCTAATGTTTACAGTGAGGTGTTAAAGTCTTCCGCTATTATTGTGTGGTAGTCTAAGTGCCTTTGTAGGTCTTAACAACATGTTTTATGAATCTTGGTGCTTCTTTAATCGGTGCATATATATTTAGAATAGTTAGTTCTTCTTATTTAATTGATCCCTTACCATTATGTAATGCCCCCTCCAATCTTTATTGCCCTCCCCAATCTTTGTTTTAAAGTCTGCTTTGTCAGAGACTAGGATTGCAACCTCTGCTTTTCTCTGTTTTCCATTTGCTTGGTAAATCTTGTTTCATCCCTTTATTTTCAGCCTCAGTGTGTCTTTTTGCATGAGATGTATCTCTTAAACACAGCACACCAATGGTTCTTGACTCCATCCAATTTGCCAGTCTGTGCTTTTAAATTAGGGCATTTAGCCCATTTACATTTAAGGTTAATATCATTATGTTATTAAATTTGATCCTATCATGATGCTAGCTGGTTATTTTGTCCACAAGTTAATGCAGTTTCTTCATAGTTTCATTGATCTTTGTACTTCAATGTGTTTTTGCAGTGGCTGCTACCAGTTTTTCCTTTCCATATTTAGTGCTTCCTTCAGGAGCTCTTATAAGGCAGGACTGGTGGTGACGAATTCCTTCAGCATTTGCTTGTCTGAAAATGATTTTATTTCTCCTTCACTTTAGTTTGCCCAGATATAAAATTGTGGGTTGAAAATTCTTTTTTTTTTTTTTTAAGAAAAAGAGAGAAAAGGAGAAAGAAAGAAACAGCAAAAGAAAGAAAAAAGGAATGAAAGAGAGAAAGAAAGAGGAAGAGAAAGAGGGAGAGAGAATGGGATTCTTGTTTTATTGCCCAGGCTAGAATGTAGTATAAAATTGGGTATTAAAAACCTCTTTTATGCCACTAATTGTGCTTAACAATGGAAACAGGAAGGAATAGGGGATGAAAATAACAAATAAGCAGCCAACCAATATTTTATTTAAACCTGTGAAATGCTATGCAATTCCTGAGGAGTGATTTACTTCCAATTATGTGGTCACTTTTAAAATAGGTATAATGTGATACTGAGAAAAATGTGTTTTGTGGATTTGGGGAGGAGAGTTCTGTAAATATTTGTTAAGTCTAGTTGTTCCAGGTCTGAGTTCAAGTCCTGGATATCCTTGTTAATTTTCTATCTCGTTGATCTGTCTAATATTGACAGTGTGATGTTAAAGTCTCCCACTATTATTGTGTGGGAGTCTAAGTCTCTTTGTAAGTCATTAAGAACTTGCCCTATGTATCTGGGTGCTCCTATAATGGGTGTGTATATATTTAGGATTGTTAGTTCTTCTTGTTGCACTGATCCTTTCACCACCACGTAATGTCCCTCTTTGTTTCTTACGTTCTTTGTTGTTTTAAAGTCTGTTTTATCAGAGATGAAAATTGCAGCTTCTGGTAATGCTAGCTGGCTGTTTTGCCCATTAGTTAATGTATATTCTTCATTATGGTGATGCTGTTTACCTTTTGGTATGTTTTTGGAATGGCTGATACTGGTTGTTCCTGTCTATGTGTAGT
Organism: Plecturocebus donacophilus; assembly: GCA_004027715.1. Taxonomy (NCBI): domain Eukaryota; kingdom Metazoa; phylum Chordata; class Mammalia; order Primates; family Pitheciidae; genus Plecturocebus; species Plecturocebus donacophilus. The sequence goes on along the minus strand of PVKP010047017.1, from coordinate 4,004 downwards.
GCGTCTTTCAGAAGCTCTTGTAAAGCAGGCCTGGTGTGATGTAATCTCTGAGTACTTGTTTGTTTGCAAAAAATTTTATTTGTCCTTCACTTATGAAGCTTAGTTTGGCCAGATGTGAAATTCTAGGTTAAAAGTTCTTTTCTTTAAGGATGTTGAATGTTGGCCCCCACTCTCTTCTGGCTTGTAGGGTTTCTCCTGAGAGATCTGCTGTGAGTGTGATGGGCTTCCCTTTGTGGGTAACCCGACCCTTCTCTCTGGCTACCCTTAGCATTTTCTCCTTCATTTCAACCCTGGTGAATCTGACGATTATGTGTCTTGGGGTTGCTCTTCTTGAGGAATATCTTTGTGGCGTTCTCTGTATTTCCTGGACTTGAATATTGGCCTGCCTTGCTAGGTTGGGAAAGTTTTCCTGGATAATATCCTGAAGAATATTTTCCAGCCTGGATTCGTTCTCTTCATCACATTCAGGTACACCTATCAAACGTAGATTAGGTCTTTTCACATACTCCCATATTTCTTGGAGACTTTGTTCATTCCTTTTTACCCTGTTTTCTGTCATCTTGCCTTCTCGTTTTATTTCATTGAGTTGATCTTCGACCTCTGATATCCTGTCTTCTGCTTGGTCAATTCGGTTGTTGAAACTTGTGCATGCTTCGCGAAGTTCTTGTGTTGTGTTTTTCAGCTCCATCAATTCACTTATATTCTTCTCCTATGTCCATTCTCGTTAGCATTTCATTAAATCTTCTTTCAAGGTTCTTAGTTTCTTTGCATTGGGTTAGAACATGTTCTTTTAGCTCACAGAAGTTTCTTATTATCCACCTTCTGAAGCCTGATTCTGTGAGTTCCTCACACTCATCCTCCATCAAGCCTTGTTCTCTTGCTGATGAGGAGCTGCGATCCCCTGGAGGAGGAGAGGCATTCTGATTTTGGGTGTTCTCAGCCTTTTTGCACTGGTTTCTTCCCATTTTTGTGGATTTATCCACCTGTCGTCTTTGTAATTGCCGACTTTCAGATTGGGTCTCTGAGTGGATGTTCAGCTTGTTGGTTATGAAGTTTTTTCTGTTTCTTAGTTTTCCTTCGGCGGACGCCCCTTCCCCACAGAGCTGGGCCTTCCCGGGTTCAACTGTGCTTGCTGTGCTTCCTGGGTTTAGCTGTGCTTGCTGTGCTTCCTGGGATCAGCTGTGCTTGCTCTCAGTCCTCAGCACTTCCAATTGCTGTTCTCCTTGTGGGGATGGGACCAGCGGAGCCCGACTAAAAGGGCACCCAGTCCTGTATACTCTGCACCGAGAAGCGCCATGCTGGGGTGCTGGCAAAAAAAGCTGCGCCAGCCAAAAGAGTCGCGCTGGCGACCCGTGTGGCTCCTTCACCAGGAATCTCCCAGTTTGTGGGCATCAAAAATTCGTCTGCGAGGAGAGAGATCCAAGATGGTCGATTAGTAACAGCTCAGGAATGTAGCTCCCAGTGAAAGTGCAGAGAACGAGTGGACGCCGCACTTTCCGATGAATTTTTGTTGCCCACAGAAAGGGAGATTCCTGGCAGAGGAGCCACATGGGTCGCCAGCGCGACTCTTTTGGCTGGTGCAGCTGTTTTGCCGGTGCCCCAGTGCGGTGCTTCCTGGTGTGGAGTATATGGGATGGACGGGCTCGGCTGGTCCCTTCCCCACAAGGAAAACAGCAATTGGAAGCGCTGAGGACTGAGAGTTTCACAGCAAGCACAGTGAACCCAGGAAGGTCCGGCTCTGTGGGGAATGGGCATCAGCCAAAGGAAACCTAAGAAACAGAAAAACTTCATCACCGGGCAGAGAGAGATCCAAGATGGCCGTGTAGCAGCAGCTCAGGATTATAGCTCCCAGTGAAAGCGCAGAGAGCGAGTGGATGCCACAATTGCAGATGAATTTTTGATGCCCACAAACTGGGAGATTCCCAGCAAAGGAGTCACACGGGTCGCCAGCGCAACTCTTTTGGCCGGCGCCACTGTTTCGCCAGCGCCCCAGCCCGGCGCTTCCCTATGCAGAGTATACAGGACTGGGTGCCCTTTTAGTCGGGCTCCACTTGTCCCATTCCCACAAGGAGAACAGCAATTGGAAGCACTGAGGACTGAGAGCAGGCACAGCTGAACCCGGGAAGGCCCAGCTCTGTGGGGAAGGGGCGTCCGCCGAAGGAAAACTAAGAAACAGAAAAAACTTCATAACCAACAAGCTGAACATTCACTCAGAGACCCAATCTGAAAGTCGGCAATTACAAAGACGACAGGTGGATAAATCCACAAAAATGGGAAGAAACCAGTGCAAAAAGGCTGAGAACACCCAAAATCAGAATGCCTCTCCTCCTAAAGGGGATCACAGCTCCTCATCAGCAAGAGAACAAGGCTTGATGGAGGATGAGTGTGATGAACTGACAGAATCAGGCTTCAGAAGGTGGATAATAAGAAACTTCTGTGAACTAAAAGAACATGCTCTAACCCAATGCAAAGAAACTAAGAACCTTGAAAGAAGATTTAACGAAATGCTAACTAGAATGGACAACTTAGAGAAGCATATAAGTGAATTGATGGAGCTGAAAAACACAACACGAGAACTTCACGAAACATGCACAAGATTCAACAGCCGAATTGACCAAGCAGAAGAAAGGATATCAGAGGTCGAACATCAACTCAGTGAAATAAAACAAGAAGGCAAGATGACAGATAAAAGGGTAAAAAGGAATGAACAAAGTCTCCAAGAAATATGGGATTATGTGAAAAGACCTAATCTACGTTTGATAGGTGTACCTGAATGTGACGAAGAGAATGAATCCAAGCTGGAAAATATTCTTCAGGAAATTATCCAGGAAAACTTCCTCAACCTAGCAAGGCAGGCCAATATTCAAGTCCAGGAAATACAGAGAACGCCACAAAGATATTCCTCAAAAAGAGCAACCCCAAGACACATAACCGTCAGATTCACCAGGGTTGAAATGAAGAAGAAAATGCTAAGGGCAGCCAGAGAGAAGGGTCGGGTTACCCACAAAGGGAAGCCCATCACACTCACAGCAGATCTCTCAGCAGAAACTCTACAAGCCAGAAGAGAGTAGGGGCCAACATTCAACATCCTTAAAGAAAAGAACTTTCAAACTAGAATTTCATATCCGGCCAAACTAAGCTTCATAAGTGAAGGAAAAATAAAATTTTTTGCAAACAAACAAGTACTCAGAGATTACATCACACCAGGCCTGCTTTACAAGAGCTTCTGAAAGAAGCACTACACATAGACGGGAACAACCAGTATCAGCCATTCCAAAAACATACCAAAAGGTAAACAGCATCACCGTAATGAAGAATCTACATCAACTAATGGGCAAAACAGCCAGCTAGCATTACCAGAAGCTGCAATTTTCATCTCTGATAAAACAGACTTTAAAACAACAAAGAACATAAGAAACAAAGAGGGACATTACATGGTGGTGAAAGGATCAATGCAACAAGAAGAGCTAACGATCCTAAATATATACGCATCCATTACAGGAGTGCCCAGATACACAGGGCAAGTTCTTATTGACTTACAAAGAGACTTAGACTCCCACACAATAATAGTGGGAGACTTTAACATCACACTGTCAATATTAGACAGATCAACGAGATAGAAAATTAACAAGGATATCCAGGACTTGAACTCAGACCTGGAACAACTAGACTTAACAAATATTTACAGAACTCTCCTCCCCAAATTCACAAAACACATTTTTCTCAGTATCACATTATACCTATTTTAAAAGTGACCACATAATTGGAAGTAAATCACTCCTCAGGAATTGCATAGCATTCCACAGGTTTAAATAAAATATTGATTGGCTGCTTATTTGTTATTTTCATCCCCTATTCCTTCCTGTCTCCATTGTTAAGCACAATTATTGGCATAAAAGAGGTTTTTAATACCCATTTTTAGACTGTATTCTAGCCTGGGCAATCAAACAAGAATCCCATTCTCTCTCCCTTTCTCTTCCTCTTTCTTTCTCTCTTTCATTCCT
>PVKP010047016.1:0-15271 GCA_004027715.1 Plecturocebus donacophilus | reverse complement strand
ACTGCCACGCCCTATCCACCCTGCCCCAGTCTCCCACCACCAAGGCCACGCCCTATCCACCCTGCCCCAGTCTCCCACCACCAAGGCCACGCCCTATCCACCCTGCCCCAGTCTCCCACCACCAAGGCCACGCCCTATCCACCCTGCCCCAGTCTCCCACCACCAAGGCCACGCCTTATCCACCCTGCCCCAGTCTCCCACCATCAAGGCCACGCCCTATCCACCCTGCCCCCAGATCTGCGACTCAGTAAAGGTGAGCGCGTCCCAGCACTCGGCAATCTGGGTAGCAGTGGACCCCTGGGCCCAAACTCTCTTTTCTCTATCTCTGTGTCCTGCGTCTTTTATTTCTACAATTTCTCATCTCTCACCAGCTGCGAGCGGTTCAGAGAACCCTGCAGGGTTGGACCCTACAGTGACTGATACACAATGTGAGGTCCATCCCCACCGTGGAACCTTACTCAGCCTTTGAAAGGAGGGAAACTCTCACACGTGCCGCAGTCTGGAAGAACCCTGAGGACACAGCGCCGATGAAGCAGGCCAGGGCTAAGACCAGCGCCTGCCAGAGGTCGGGGAGCGTCCGAGCCCTGGAACTGGGAGGTGGAGCGGCAGGGACGGGGGGTGGGCGGGAGTCGGTGCTGAACGGGCAGAGCCTCGGTTTGGAAGATGAGACTCGCTCCGGAGACTGACCGACGGTGACGATGGTCGCACCAGCGCCTTGACGTGAACGTTCTTCATGGCGCTGAGCCCCACACTTAAGGGTGGATAAGATGGTAAAGGTATGTTTATTTGCCAAAATTTAAAAAACTCAACTCCAACAAACAAGCAAAGCAAAACAAAACCCGTGTGGCCAGCACCTGGGGAGACCTAGAGGTCCCCGCCTGGCTGCGATTTCCAGGGGAGCTGGGCCTGTGGTCCGGCCTGAGCAGGCGACGGGAGCCCCGTGTGCCCAGGTGAGTGGTGTCCATGCCCCCGACCCTCTCCACACTCCGTCCGCCCACCCCTGTGCCAGCAAGCTTCCCTCTCCCCAGGGCCCCTGTCCCCACGGCCCCTGCCCACCTGATCCTGGGCTGGGCCTGCCTCCAGCCTCCTTCCTGCCTAAGAAAAATGAGTTCACGTCAAGGTCCGCTCCCCACCGGCTTTTCTGGGGGAGGGATTAGCCCACCCTCAGCCCCACACCGCTCAGCTCCTCAGGGTGGTTGCAAGTAGCGCCAGCCCATGACCCACAGACGCATCGCCCAACCCCGCCCACCACACCACTTGTCTGACTGCTCCCAGCGGAACACAGCCCAGCCCTCTACGTCCACCTGGGACTGAACTGCCTGTCACCTCCTTCCTCCCCCGGGCCCTGGTCCCCTGCGTGTAGGAGCCACAGAGCTTCCTGCCCGCCACTGCACTCCCACTGCACAGCGTCCACACTCGCCCTCTGCCCCAGAGGAGGGAGGAGAGCACGGGGGTGGGGGCTGCCTGCAGAGGCCCCTCCACTGAGTGGTGGGACGGACAGCCTGTGGGCTGAGGGTGGAGGATGGGCAGAGGCGTAACTCCTGAGCACTGTAGAATGCTCCTGGCCTGTGACCTGGTGGCGAGGCCTTCAAGAAATGGTCAGGGAGCCAGAAGGCTTCACACCTCAGGGGCTCTTTGCACCAAGTGCGGTGGGTGCTAATATAGCACCATAGCACACACCGCACTTGGTGCTATGGGCTGAGGAGGGGTCTGCAGTCTGGTAAAGGGATGACTAGTGACTAAGACGAGGCTGGGCCTGAGTGGGCCGCTGCTTAGATGCACCAGGGGGCTGCAGGGGCAGGAAGAGGGTGAGGGACGAGGGTGAGGGATGGCTGAGTGAGAAATGCAGCATTTGGGGGGCAGGCAGTCTCTTCCTGTGGTCTCCACAGGGAAAACACCCTCCTGAGTGAAGCCAGGCAGGAGTGCTGGCCATGCTCATGTCGGGTGGGGACCGGGATCTCCTCCTCCCAGGACCTGGCCTCCCTTCTCGGCAAGTCCTTGTCACTCTGGGGTCATCATTCCTGCCCAGCCTTTCCCTGGGTCAGGCAAGGGTTTCAGAGGAGCCCCAGGCAGGTGGAGGGGGGCGGTCCCTGGAGAGGTGAGGTCTGCAGAGCCTTCCCATGGCCTGAGGGTCATGTGGGTCCTGCCATGAAGTCCCAGCTGGAGCCACCTGGGATTCCACTGGGGATGCTCCTGGCAGCTGCCGCCTTCTCTGGCCTCATCCTTTCTGCCCAGTCGGTTTCACTCGGTGCCTTCCCAGTCCCAGAGAACAAGCAGGGCATGGCTGTGGGCAAGGGTTGCATGGTGCCCAGTGGAGCCAGGCTGGCCTCAGCAGGAGACTCGCTTCTCCCACTAGTGATTTTCAATCTGCCAGCTCCTTCCTCGCCTCCCCGGGGGCAGCCTGCCTGGGTGACCACAGATGCCTGCCTTCCCCAGGATGGGCGGGCTCAGTGGGTGGGGGCTGGATGGCCTCCCCATGGTGGCTCCCCTCACACCAGGCTTCTGGATGACCTCCCCATGGCGGCTCCCCTCACACCGGGCTTCTGGACGGCTCCCCATGGCGGCCCCCCTCACACCAGGCTTCTGTACGGTTCTCCATGGTGGCCCCCTTCACACCGGACTTCTGGAAGGTTCTCCATGGCGGCCCCCCTCACACCGGGCTTCACTTCCCCATTCCTGCAGCCCAGCAGGGCTAAAGCTACCCACCCCAGAGCTTCCTCAGAACTTTCATCCTGAGAACCCGCCCATCCCACAGGGAACTGAGCTGGGCCCAGAGTGGCTCTTGGTGTTGTCCTGCACCCCTATGTGGGTGCTGCGGAGGCCGGAGCAAGACAGAAATCCTTCTCAGCATGGGGGTGCTGGTGGCAGCCACGGGGCACCAGGTCACTTCAAAGGCAATCCTTCCTCCTTTGCTTGCTCCTCCCGGCGGGGGTTCAGCCCCAAGGCCCGCAGAGGCTGTGAGTGCGGATGCCAGGCTTAGCAGGGGGAACACAGGGAGCCCTGCAACATTCCAATTCCAGATCAGCCACAGTCAGTGTTCGTGTGCTCTGTACTTAGATGTGAGCTTCAGATCCATGCCAACAGCTGGGCAACCTGCGTTTTCTTCACCACCCGCTGCAGAGTCAGGCCGTGAAGGGTAGGCCGCAGGGACCGAGCATGGCTCTGGGAGTCGGGATACAGGCTTGTCCTGCATGGTGAGCATTGCTGCTCCATCCTGAAGCCCAGACCACCCACGTCAGCACGGAAGCGGCTTCCCCACAGAGGCGTCTGCATAAAGGGCGTCTGGTCTCGGGCGGCTGGACTCTGTCTGAGAGCCTGGCTCCTGCGGTTCCTCCGTCCATTGAGGACCTGGACCAGGCGTGGCCAAGATTGCTCAGACCACACATCGGTGCCAAGCACGTCCTCTGAAGCCCTACTCTTCTGCATCCGCACCAGAGCCTGAGCGGGCCTGGCAGGTTCACTGGGCACCCTGTCCTGGAGAGAAAGGCCCGCTGCCCACTGCAGAAGGGCCTCCTTCCTGGAGCGCCACAGGTGCTGGTGGTGGGTGTGGCCCTCGGCTGTGGAACTCCCATCTTGGTTCTTTGGCATCCCTGAGGCTGCACAGACTCTGCCCATGTTCCCGAGCAGGTGGCTGGGCTGGGGGGTGGGGTGTGAGCGCAGGGTCAGTCCGGCAGCATCCTGGCAGGTGTCCTGGCATGTGGTGGTGTGGGGGCTGCTGATCATGGCTGGCTGAGGAACGGCCACCTCCTATTCCCCAGAACCTGTGAACAGGACCTTATAAAGCACAGGGAGAGTGTCGCCTGATGTGGGAACAGACTAAATTTCGGGTGAATTGAGGCCTGTGGGCTGAGATTATTCGAGATACTCTCCCCAGTGCCCTTGTAAGAGAAGCAGGAAGACCTAGCACAGCTGCCCCAGGAGAGGACCACGTGAGGATGGAGGCCACTGACATGGAGAGACGTGGCCAAGGAATGCGGCTGTCCCCAGAGCTGGGAGGGGTGGGAGCAGCGCATCCCGGGAGCCTCTGCAGGAGCTCAGCCACGCAGCACGGTGCTCTCAGGCGTCCGGCCTCCTGAGAGGCCGGAGCAGTGAGCACTCATTTCTGTCATTTTATATCTGCCGTGGTCCCTCGAAGCCCCGGAAACATGCCGGCACTGTGGGCTGCAGCCGCACGGGGCCCCCACGGCTCAGGGTGTGCCCCTGGTGCCTCCCCAAGGTTCAGCCCGGGGACTCTGTTCAGGCCGGAATGTCTCCTTCCCACCCTGCCTTTCCCAGCACATCTGGGACTTCCTGAAATACAGGATTCGCGCGCTGGCCTGCACTCCACTCCACAGACAGACTGAATCAACACCCAATGGAGCATCTGCGGCTGCCCCGGGTGCCAAGGGGCCCCTTCATGAGTTGCCAAGGCCCCATGGCACGTCTGGTCTCTCTGACCCTTCCCATCCTGACCACACTGCCCTCCTGGGGTCAGAGTTGGGGTTTGGGGTGCACTGTGGCTGGTGCTGCCTGCGGGCCTCTGGAGCACCTGGCCCCTTTGTGTCAAAGCTGCCCAGGCGTCCAGGGACGGTGCCAGCATCCCCTCCGTCAGCCGTCGCGCTCCTCTCTCTCCCTAGGGCGGGTCCAGCTTCCCAGGGATTTCCTGGTGCGGCCACATGCTCCTGTGAGCCAGGCGTCGTCCGGCTCTAGGGTACACCGAGGACTGTGACACCGCTCCAGCCACATCAAGCTCACCATGCCATTCACGACCCCCCAGAGGGGCCAAGGGGCAAGAATGGGGCCTGGCCCTGGAGGCTCTGACCTCAGCTGGGCACAGAGGCAGAGAGTGGGGTCCCTTGGGGCAACCAGCTGGGTTCAGCTCAGGAACTGGCCGGAGCCAGTGAAAGACAGGGCAGGGCAGCGGCCGGAGCTGAGAAGGGGGAGAACCAGGCGGAATCCCCTGCCGAGGAGGGCCCTGGAATCCCCTGGCCTTAGGCCCTTGGTGTTGACAGCAGTGGGAGAGGGGTTTTAGGGGTGAAGGAGGATGCACAGCCTGGGGCTGCCCCAAGGGAGAGGGACCTGTCTGTGGCCACCAGAGGGAGTGGCTTGGCGGCTGAGGAGCCCAGCGCTTCTCGTGGCTCAGCCTGGGCACTTCGGGTAGACTGGGGGGGTCTCCTGGGCTAATTCACATCACTGGGCGGTTTCTGGGAAGGTGGAGCTGGGACACTGAAGGGGTCATCAAATCACAGATGTTGAAGACAAGGCTCAGACAGGCAGATGCGCTCCCTGGGTCGCTGTGGCCGAGGGTGAGGGGAGGACAGGACTGTCCAGGGTGCAGGGTCCAGCTGCCCTGCAGCAGTGCCCACCTCCCCGCAGGCCAGAGTCCTGTGGAGATGGAGGACTGTGGCACATGGCTGTGTGTGGGGACCTAGGCAAGCTGTGGGTGAAGGCCCAGGACAAATGGGTCCTTGAACCTGAACAGCTGCCCTGGTGAGGGGCACACCTGCTCCAAGCAGCTCCAGAAAACAGGAGTGGGCCAGGTTGGGGGAGGGAAACCTGTCTTGCCTGCTGGTGGGCTGCCCTGTGAGGTGGTGAGCTCCCTGTCCTGGGAGGCATGGAAGCAGAGATCCACTCCCGGGGCTGCAGCCCCTCACAGAAATTTCCAAGCACCAGGAAGCTAGCGGCTCCTGCCCCCTGCCCCACCCCTCCTGGGGTCCTGGTTCGGGCCACAGCTGACTCAGGTGCAGCAGCTCCCCAGGGGGTGATAGGCCCACACGTGTCGTCACCTCCCTGACGCCGGTGTGGGGCTGTCTGTACATTCACTGTTTGCAGACACCCCTGCGGCTGAGCACCGACACACACGGCCAGCTGGCAGGGCCAAGGGGCAGTGGGGCGGCTCCCTGCTGGTTGGGACTTGCAGGGCTCTACGCAGGGAGGCGGGCGGGGCCCGCAGGGAGCCTGGCGCAGGTGCTGGAGGGGGATGGTGGGGCCAGGTTCTCCACCTAGGCGAGGTGGAGCCTCGGAGACTCTTCTCCCTACAACCAGATGAGCTCCAGCTCCCAGGCAGGCAGGTGCCAGCGCCTCTCAGGTTTGAGGCGGGTGGGGTGGGGTGGGGACGGGTAGCCCAGGGGTCCCAGGCTCAGATGGCTGGACGTGCAGCTGGCTCAGAGGCAGGAATCATGCCCGAGCTGCGGCCCGTGCAAGTGTCAGGCGTCTTCTTTTAAGCCGGGCACAGGTGTCTCAGGGGAACACTGCAGAGACTTGGCCTCCAGGTTCCCCGCCTTCCAGGCAGCCTTAGAGAGGCCGGGGCTCCCCCACAGCCACCACCCTGCCCCCCTTTCTCACTGTGCCACAGGGGTGCCCTGTGTTCCCTCCCACCTGGCAGGGAGGCTGGGGCACGGGGGGGTTGGGCTTGACCCAGAGACCCGCCCCTGGGCTGGGGATAGGGTGGGCGGAGGCCCATCAGGAACCCACATGGGCTCCCCTCCCAGGGATGTGCAGGCAAGCCGCAGTGTTCCTCCAGGGACCCCAAGCCTGCCTGGGACAGGAGCCTGCCTTAGGCCTAAGATGAGAGAGCTCTTCTGACAGGAGGGAGGAGGGCCTTAACCAAGCCCAGCCTCTGCCCTGGCCCCTGTGACATTCCCAATTGCTGGGGACTGACTCACCGCCACTTCAAAGGCCTTAAATAGTTCAGGTATTTTACCTGCTGGCAGTGCCGTCCCTCTGGAATTCTGCTCTTCGGGGAGCCAAGGCCCCACCTGCAGACCCAAGGCTCACCTGGGCAGCTGCCTCCTCAGCCCACCTGTGCTGCCAGCCTGCAGAGTCCTCCTCAGGGGCCACTGGCCCTCGCCTGCCGCTGCTGACGGGATGCCTGCCCCCGCCGCCCCCACCACAGCCACGACCATGCAGGTGCCCCTGTGGCACCACTACCTGCAGGCCATCCGGTCCCGGGGGGCGCCACGTGCCCAGGACTTCCAGCGCGCAGAGAACGTGCTGCTCACGGTGCTGGAGCGCGTGCACGCCCTGGATCCCCGCTTCGTCGTGGACTATTCCCGTGGCCTGGAGGCCTTCCAGTTCGCCCTGCGCTCCTCCGAGGACCCGCTGGACATGGAGGTGCCCCTGTGGGTGGACGCCGAGGCTCTGCTGATTGAGGAACCAGAGGCTGCCCAGCCGGGGGATGGCCCCGAGTTATGCCGCCTGGGTGTGCCCAGGGAAGGGGCTGGCCTGGAGCGGTGGACCACCGACGATATCTTCACTGCCTCCTTGGAGGGGGACGCCAAGTGCCGTGGACACATTGTGCCCAGCAAGGTCCTGTGTGTCCTCAGGGACTTGCTGGTGGCGGCCATCGTCCACTGCAAGCACCAGAGCCTCATCGCACCAGGTAGTGGGTGAGGCCCGGTCCGTGCGTGTCTGTGCGTTGAGTGGCTGCTGTGTGGTGCCCACGGAGCCGCACCTGCCCACTGTGGGTGTCTGTGTGCAAGTGTCTGAGTGGGCATGCATGTGATTGCTGCGTACCCATGCACAGGGTGGCAACTGTCCTCTGTGGTGACTGCATGCGCAGGTGTGTATGCCCGTGTGTGATCACTGTGCATGTGTGCACAGCGCATTGGGGCACTGAAGTCTGGAGGCCTCACTTAGGTCCTCCAGCTCCAAATGCCTCTGAGAAGACAGATGCTGTGTCCCGTGCCATGTGTGTCTGCCCTGGGGTTTCCATGGTGCTCCTCCTTCAATGGCTGGAGGCTGGGGCAGCAGCTTCACTAGCAGACTTGCAGGAGGGACCCTCACAGGGCTCTGGGCAGGTGGCTCTGTTGCCAGTCACAGCCTGTGACCTCGAGGCCATCCCGTCCCCATTTCCAGTGTCTGGTCATGTTGCACCAGGTGGGAGGGGTGTGTGTGTGTGCCTGCCTGCATGTAGGTGAGTGCAGGGATGTGAACGCATGTACGTGCACGCAGGTGAGCACAGGGGTGTGAATGTGTGTGGGTGCGCATGTGCAGAGGTGTGAATGCGTGTGTGTATGCTTGTATGTTCGCCCGCCTGAGTGCAGGGGTGTGAATGTGTGTATGTGCGCGTACGCGAGTGCAGGGGTGTGAACGCGTGTATGTGCATGTGCACGAGCGCAGGGGTGTGAACCCGTGTATAGGTGTGTGTGTGAGTGCAGAGGTGTGAATGCGTGTATATGCGCGTGCATGAGCGCAGGGATGTGAACGCGTGTATGTGCGTGTGCACATGTGCAGAGGTGTGAATGTGTGTACATGCATGCATGAGCGCAGGGGTGTAAACGCATGTATGTGCATGCGCGTGAGCGCAGGGGTGTGAATGCATGTATAGGCGTGTGTGTGAGCACAGGGGTGTGAATGCGTGTGCGTGTGTGTGTCTTATCAGCTCATGGCTGAGCTGCCTGTTGGTGTCTTGAGCCCGAAGTGGGTTCTGACGCTTCCACACGGGCAGGGGCTGCCTCAGTCCCTCCTCTGGGGCCTTGCTGATACAATCCAGGGCGAGTCTGAGCCCAGGGCTCCTTCTGCAGGGGCTGCCTGGCCGGTGAGGGTGGCTGGGAGGACAGGGCTTGGCCTGTGCAGGGGCTAAGATGATGGGGACCCTGAGTGGTACAGCCATCCTCCGGGGAGTCAGATTGTCCTGGAGGGGAACTGGGGACTGGAACAGAATGTCCTGCTTCCCTTGGGAGGGGACCGGCTTGTCACGTGAGTCACCCCAGTCCTCACAGGGCTTTGTTGCCTTGAGTCACCTTCCTGGTATTTATCTCACCCTCGTGTCCACCGTGAGGTCAGTGGGTGGGGTGGTCAGCTTGCCTTCCCGAGAGGCCGTGACCTGCAGAGGGCTGTCCTGCACTGGGGCCGGCCTAGAGGCAGGGCACCTTCTGTGGGTTCTTGGGGAGGGCATGCTGCCACCACACACAGCCAGGCCTCTTGTCTGCGCCAGAGGGCCCGGAGGGTAGATCGGAACAGAGGCCCTCCCAGACCTGTCTGGTTTCCTGGGGTGAATGATGGGCCTGACCTCGGCGTGGCAGCCTCTGGGGCTCCCAGCAAGCCTTCCCCCGCCCTCAGCCCCAGCATCTTCTGATCCTCTAATCATGCCGGCCGTGGGGTGGGGATTTGTGTCTTCTTGCCTGAAGTCACCTGGCCCTGTCCCCTGGGCCTACTGCCCCACCTGTGAGATGGGCCTACCCATTGGGGTGAGCCGGAGGCCATGCCAGGCGCTGCATCGTTAGGATTCAGTCTAAGCTGCTCACACCCCCGAGCGTGCCCTGAGGAAGCAGACCCGATACTGCAGGCCGCGCCCAGGGCCCCGAAGCTGTGCTGGGCTGGGTGGCAGGGACATTCCAGACGTTGTTTCCTGACACTTACCTTAAAAGGGAAGCGGGAGCAGGTGACGGGCTCAGGCTGCCCCCACCCTGGGAACCGGTGAGGCCAGCCCAGGGCTGGGGCCTGCGGCTGGGCCGGTGCAGGTGTGGCTGCCGTACAGGCTGCCTGGTCACAGGCAGGAGCGAGTGGCCGGGCAGACGAGGTGTGTGGCCCCCAGAGGCGGCTCTGACTGGCTGCATGGAGGGGGCCCTCCTTCTCTCTCACTGATGGGAACTGAGGCCCCTGAGGGATGGGCTGCCTGGGTGGCAGGGCCAGGGTTGCCCTGGGGTGGGTCCCAGAGGGGTCCCCAGAGCTGCCCCACAGGAGATTGTGGGTGCTGAGGGTCCACACAGCGGGGGTGCAGTGGGGCCAGGCTCTCTCCGGAAGGGTGGCGGGATGGTGGGAATGCAGGCCCCATACTCACTCAAGAGGGGGACCTTTCCCAAGGCACAGGCCAGGATTCCCGGGGACACGCCAGCATGCTGCCTGGGCCCAGCTCCCTCTGACCCGGGCACCCTGGCTGGGCAGCGCTGGGGAGGGGAGGGGCGGCCCATGTTGGGCGGGGCCGTGCAGCTGTCTGCACTCACCCTGAGTGTTACGTCACCCTCCTCCTCACTCTCCTCACTCTCGGTATTTGTTTGTTTTGGGGACAGGTAAGGCAAATGTGGCAGAGGCTAGAGGGCCAGCGACTCGCCAGAATCCCCCAGCCCCAGCCCCATCATGCCCTGGAACGGCCCCTCAGGGGCTCTGAGCTCTGAGTTAGGGAAGACGGCACCGAGTTGGGCCCTGGGTGGTGTCTGAGTAAGGAGCGGAGTGGGAAGCTCTTGAACAGAGTGTGCCGCCTGTGGGGTGACAGAGGCCACGGTGCTTTCGGGAAAGGGCTCTCTGCTAAGCATGGGACCCAGGCCTGGTCAGGAAGAGCGGCTGGGCTCGGGCGCTGTGAGCCTGCTGGCCTGGGCAGCCCAGAAACGGGGTGGCCGAGCTGGGTCGCTACTGCCGGCTGCCACGGCCTCTTCTCTCCATGGGAACTGAGCCTGGCCTGGGCCTGTCCGTTCCTCCCCAGCTGCCCCCATCATGTAGACTGGTCCCTTCCACCCGGGTCTGACATGGCTTCCTGTGTACTCAGTTGGTTTGAGGGTCAGGGGGCTCTCAGGGAAGCTTCCAGGAGTGGGGGCACGTGGGAGAAGGAGGCAAGCTCTGGGGAAGAGAGGCCCAGCCTGGCTTCACCCTCTCCAGCTCTGGGTGGGAGCCCTGCTGGCACCAGCCGGGGTGCTCTTGCCTCCTTCCCTGCAGAGAAGGCAGCAGAAACGCTAGGGCCATTGTCAGGAGGTGGGAGGCTAGCTGAGGCCTGGGGCTTTGGTATCAGGGCTGGGGCAAAGCAGGCAGTCTCTGGAAGGCCTGGGTAGGCACAGCAGGCAGGGCCCTGGGGTGTGGGGTGAGGGCGGTGCCTGGTGAAGGAAGACCTCACATAGGATGCTGCTGTCATCACTGACAGTTGTGCCCAGGACTGTCACTGCTGGGCAGGCATGCTGGACAGCTCCTCACTCAGCTGAGGTCCAGGGATGGACACAGGTATCCGGGTCTGGGGAGCCGCAGCCTGCAGGTGGGGGCCAGCAGAGAGGGCTGCAGGGGAGAGGTAATGAGGCACAGGGGCCAGGTCGGTAGCAGGAGGGGCTGGGGAGTGTCCTGGAGGCAGGTCAAGGGGCCGACATGACCTGAGTCTTTGCAGGTTCGCTGAACGCGGCCAGCCTGAGGGAGGAGCAGCTGACCCTGTCCCTGCTGGTGTCCAGCGGCTGGAGGACAATCAGCTTCCACGTGGTGCCCGTGGTGAGAAGGAGGCTTGGGGTTCCTGCACTCGAGGGGGCCCAGCAGATGCCTGGATTCCCCAAGGGCAGCCTGAGAAGGGTCCTCAGCCAAGGGGTGGACCTGGTGCCAGCCAGCACCCAGCTCTGGAGGTAGGCTCGCCCTCCTGGTCACAAGGTTCTCGGGGAGTGGGCAGGAAGAGGCCAGCACCCCGATGCTTCCCTGGCCCCAGTCAGGAGGATCTGCAGGGCCCTCTGCCTGCCTCTGCCCCCATGGGCACATGTGTTCCCCTGAGATTGCTGGGGTCTCCGGCTGCAGGGAGGATGGAAATGTGTCCTCTCCTGAGTGGGAAGGGGTCTGGTGGCATCTGATGCTGAGTGATGAGAGACTGGAATTGTGGGTGCCTGCCCTAGATGGGACGTTTCATTACCTAGTGTTTGCTTGGGGCAGGAAAGTCGCTGAGAGGTCAGGCAGCCTGTCCAGGCAGGGCGGGTTCCCAGAGAAGCTGGGAGGGTCCCCATATAGTGAGGGTACATCCACATTGATGTCTGTGAGAGGGAGGAAAGGGGCACTGGGCAGAGGCTGAGCTCCCCTCAAGACCCCTAGCCAATGGCCAGGGACCACGCCCCATCCAGATCCCACACCGCTGCGGCAGCCCCTGGGTGGCTCACCCCTGCACCCCTCTACTTGCCGGAAGGATGGTTGAATGCATGCTGTGTCAGGGGAGGGCTCTACAAAGCTGCCATGACCCTCCTGTGGTTTTCTCCTGCAAGGAAAGGCTCAGCGGAACACCAATGACCCCCAACCCCCGCCCTGCGCTCCCGCTGACCCCTGAGCTCCCGCTGACCCCTGAGCTCCCGCTGACCCCTGAGCATGGAGCGGGATGGCATCCAGGCTTGTGGAATGGCTTCCCACCTGCCCAGGAAGGGGAAGGGCTGGGCTGGGCAGAGTCATCTCTGCAAGTAAATGGGAGAATGACATTTTTGGTGCCCCATGTCCTGCAGACTTGGCGGGGGGACCCAGCGTGTGACTGTCCCCTGTTGTAGCTCTGTGAAGGGTGTGGTGCCAGGCCCCGCCCCTAGCCCGTCTAGCATGTGCACAGCAAGCCCTCTGGTGTGAGCTGCTCTGAGCTAAGGGTCTGGGTGATGTGGGAGTAGGGAGCAGAGATTCGGAGCCCCTCGTGTGGTCGTCCCTGGAGGCTGCTGCTCTGGGCTTCTTGAAGGGGCCGTGGGTGGAGCTGTCACACCCCCGGGCTGGGTGGCTGTGACCTGGGCAGGCCTGAGAGGCACCTTCCTGTCTACACAAAGGGCCAGAATGGCCTGGAGGCTCCTACGCCCCCTGCATTCAGGGCCAGGGAGTCTCCATGAAAACCAGGCGTGCACTGCACAGCCGGTGACCGCCGCTCGCTTGGGGTCTGGGCCGGGTCCCACCCACAGGCACAGCGCAGCACGGCCCCAGCCCGGCGGAGCCTCCGCGGCTCAGCGCTCCCCACACTGGGGGCCGGCAGCAGCGGGGACTGACCCAGTTCGTCTGTCTGGGCCCCAGGACCTCCACTGACTACCTGCTCACCAGGCTGCTGGGGGAGCTGGGCTCCCTGCAGGGCCATCGCCTGGACAGTCTCTCCATCCTCGACCGGGTGAACCATGAGAACTGGCGAGACGGCGGCCGGACTGACGGCCTGAACTTCGGCCATCTGAAGGTACCGGGCGGGGCTCTGCAGGCTGTCCGTCACCGGGGCCCTGGGGTAGGTGCACCTGGGCGTGTCCCTCCTGCCAGCCCTGACTGGTGGGCAGCTGGAGTCGGGAGGATTCTGAGGACCTGTCCAGGTTCTGAGGAGGTGAAGCCATGGCTTGTGAGGGTCGTGGGGATGTGGCCACAGGGGCTGTGGTACTGCTGGCCGGCCTTTGCCACCTGGGCCTCGACCTCGGAGGCCCTCCTGGCTTGGGACACTGTTGGAAAGAACCTCAGGGAGGGGCCTCCCAGAGCTGGGCGTTCCTGCCCAGAGAGCCTCCTCCCAACGTCTGGGAATGTCACCTGGCGGGGACACCTCCCTCTAGGGGTTCCCAGGAGAGTCCAGGCACCCCCTGCCCACTGCTTCCTGGGCTGCAGAGATATTCTGGCAGAACTGTGTCCTCCTGGGGCTTTGTAACAGCAAAGCTGAGAAGGACCAGGAACAGGCAGGGGCCGGGACTCCAGCACACCCCAACCCCGGGAAGCAGGGGGCTATGCTGTCTGGGGGTCTCCGCTCGGCTGACTCCTCTCTGGAGTGTGTGGCTGACTGGGCGCTGCTCCGTGGATGGGGCTGGCCCCTTCACCTGGCTCCGTGTTGAGGGAGAGGTGCCCCTCCTGGTGTCGGGGGTCCCCAGCTGACCTCTGGCCCCCAGTGGCCTCTGGCCGCGCCTCCTCAGGCTTCCGCCTGACCTGGAGCTTTCAGCGTCTCTTGAGGTCAGATGTATGGTGGTTCCCAACCCCAAACTCAACCGCAGGAAGAGGAGGGTTTGAAAAGCCCCTGTGAGACTGGGCCTGGGGCAGGAGGGAGGACGAGGGCCTCTGGGGCGGCTGCAGGCAGCGCAGGTCTTATGGTTCAGGCCAGGGGTGGTAAGCACACAGACCATCACCCTGACAATGCCATGGGCCTGTTGGGTTGGGCTGCAGGGAGTGAGTAGGAGCTCAAAGGAGCCAAGGAAATGAGAGAAAGGCCCAGAAGATGCTGGGAGCTACAGAGGCCCCCAAGGGAGGTCCTGGGGGATGAAGATAGGGGCTGGGGATGGGACCCCAGGGTCAGGGCCAGGCAGAAGAGAGAGAGGGGTTTCATGCCTTTGGGAGCCAGCAGGCTGGGGCAGCAGGTGGGAGGGGCCTGGGACTCCAACTGGGACGTGGAGGGGAGGCTGCAGGGTAGGGAGAGGTGTGGGAGGGAGCAGGGAGGGGCAGCCGGGGTGAGCTGGGGGGGCACAGGGCGGGCCAGCTGGGTGGAGGCTGCCCTGCTGTCCTGCAGATGGTGTTGCTGTGGGCATCTGCGCTCTTCCCGGCACCCGAGGACTGGGCGGACCTGCAGGGCGCTGTGTACCGCGTGCTGGTGGTGCTGCTATGCTGCCTGGCCACGCGGACGCTGCCCCACTTCCTCCACCCGCAGCACAACCTGCTGCAGGGCAGCGGCCTGGACCTCGGCGCCGTCTACCAGCGCGTGGAGGGCTTCGCCAGCCAGCCCGAGGCGGCCCTGCGCATCCACGCCACTCACCTGGGCCGCAGCCCCCCGCCGCGCGTCAGCGCCGGGCTGAAGGCACTCCTGCAGCTGCCGGCCAGCGACCCCACCTACTGGGCCACTGCCTACTTCGACGTCCTGCTGGACAAGGTGGGTGCTGGCCGTGGGGGCCTTGGGCTGGCCCAGGGGTGTGGGAGGGTGGGGACAAAGCCCTGGCCCAGCCCCCCACCCACCCTCTCCTGGATCAGGGGCCCCAAGAATGCTGAGGCCAGATCAGGGCTCCATGGATGGCGTCTGCGGGGATGTGTGATGTGTGGGGATCACATAGGCCGTGGGGGTCCCCTCACTGGTGGCCTCACAGGGCCCAGAGCTGCTCCCTGGAACCAGGTCAGCGAGTCTGACCCTGCCTCCGTTTCCCACCAGAGTTGTCCCCCAGTTCACACTCAGTAAACAGTCCCTCACAGGCCCAGCTGCCCACCCCGGAGCTCCATTCCTCATGAAGGGCTATGACCTTACCTAGGCCTCACAGGGACTGTTTCCTTCTCCCTGGACTCAGGAATCCACAGCCATGCCCCTTGTAACCCTGTGTCCCCTGGGCCACTTTTCATGGGTGCCTGGAGGCCCCAGCAGCTGTCCCGCCCTATGCCCCAGGCTCTGCCACCTCTGCCGAGGAGCCTGCCCAGGGTCCACCCTGTTCCTCGCCCAGGGCCCAGCCCTCAACCCCGTCCCAGGAGCAAACATGGCCTCCTTCCAGGGCATACCGGGAGTTTCTCTGCCACCCTCCCCATGTCCTGGTGGTGGTGAGGCCCCAGAACAGCTGCTCTCTGCTGGGGGTCTCTTGTCCTATTCCAGCAAGCTCCCGCCTGTTGAGATGCTGATGGCCCAGGGTCTCCTCCCCTGCCGACACCTTAAGAATTATTACCCCAG
>PVKP010047015.1:0-15262 GCA_004027715.1 Plecturocebus donacophilus | reverse complement strand
CCATGATTTCTTAATGCAATTGGCCTTATTGTGGAGGCCAGTGAAGGGACCAAGTTCTGCATCAGGGTTGACACAAAACCAAACATTAGACACCTCTAACAAAGGGATAAAACATACAGCCAGGTTATAGTTGAAGGCCCCATAAGGATTTATGAACTAAGATCACTACACAGCTGCATATTTGATTAAATTGTCAACCTGGAGTCTACAGACTCTACAGTCAAAAGAACATTGTATTGTGATTGCTGCAGTGTTGAGCAGAATCAAGATGCCAGACAGTAGAGGCTCATCCACGGTGAGCTGTGATAATGATGGTACTAAGAACATCATTCAAAAGTTAGAACCACATAAGGAATTGTAAGAGCTAGAATTCTCTGAGCAAGAGGTTTAAAATGTAAAATTGAAGAGTGATATGGGGTAAAGTAGAAAGATAAGTGCTATACCATTAACAACTCTATTAAGTGTATCAATGCTGCTTTGAATTTATAGTAAACAAGGAGCTCATAATGTCACAACAGTATGGCTTTCATTATGTAGATGAAGAAAACTGAGATTAACAGACCAGACCAAGCAACTACTATTTATTTCTATACAAATGATAGTTTTTAAATTAAATTCTCAAATGGTTATCTTCTCAAATCATTACTTCTACCATGTTGGAAAAATCAACATGAAGCTCATTTTACAACAGTCCAAATATGGTATCTATATTGTCTTCATAAGAATATATAGACTCTGACTTTGGTCTTGAAGGAAAAGATTTTAAGAATCAATGAGGTGGTAGAGAATTCCCACTAAAAGACATCCAATACACAATTCAGAAAGTTAACATAATAAATGAGAAGGATTCTTGGACCAAAAACAAAAACAAACAAATAAAAACACGTGGCCCTGCTTAAGTTGGCTTTGCTTCTTTTTCAATTAGAAGCACTTCTTTTTTTTTTAAGCCTGTTACATTTTTTGTTCAATAACTTTCTGATATCTTAAATGAGAAATTGATTTTGGATATGTATAATTTTCAGCATCAATACCTACTCAGGAATAGTATTTCATGTAGCTTTAGACATGGAATTTTTAGTATAGTATTTTACATTCTCTTGTAGACTACTTTCATCCAAAATTAGTAAGAAGAACAACTGAATACTATTAATCTTTTGACTTGGAGTCTATATTTCCTAAGACTACCACAATTAATAACTGCAAACTGGCTGCAGAGCTTAAGGAGGGCCAGCGTACCCATAGTAACCCCGTGCAGGTTGTGAGAGGGTCCTAGTCACTCGCTGGCCTGATGGAACTCCAACTTTGTTCACACATAATGATGCTAGCATCTAATGGAGATGTACTCTCACAATTATAGAGTTTGTGCTATGCACTAACCTATAATACAAATATTGATAAAAATAAATCTGTTACTCTCCTATTAAATAAAAAATTAATTTTATCACCAGATGAAGACATTTATAAAAAAATTAGACTTAAAGTCATCCATTTATTGTTTCTACTTATTTGATAAGTTTACTTTTTGACCCAGATTCTAAAAATTATTAAAAAGCATCTTGGGTCTTCAAATAAAATAAGCCATTAAAATATGATTTCTTTTGGTTTGGCATCATACAGGTGCAGAGTAATCAATGATTACATCATCCTTTTCCAATGACCAGATTACGTGCATCAGTCCTAGCAGCACTGAGCCTGTTGGCAGGTCTGCAGATCCAGGTACCATTGTACAAAGAGGTAAGAGGAGACCTAAGGTATCTTCCCTGCTCAGAAATTTTTCATCAGCTCCTTCAGTAATGCTAAACTGTGTGGATTTGGACTCCCTGGATCTTAGAGGTATTACAGAAAGTCCCAGCATCCTCACAGAACCTCTCCAAGAGCCTCTCCAAAGAAAAGGGCCACCCAGACCATCTTGCCATTGATCCAGACTTCAAGATGGCTGACTAGAAGCATTTCAGGTCCACTTCCTCCCCTTAGAATAACCAAACTAGTTCATAGACAAGCACACTGTGAATACGTTATCCAAGAGAGAACAGTGGAATTCAACAAAAAAGTGACAGAAATCATGAAAAGCAAGGGAGGAAAATGAAGAGAGGCAGCCTGTTTGGCTGGGATTGGCTGGGAGTGGTTTCCCAATGTGGGGAAAGGGTAAATGTGAGACTTTCAGCAGCCCACATCCCACCACGAAATTATGCAACTCTGCCCACCTGAGAGCCCCTTGACCCTCTTAATCCCTGAAGCTAACGTAGGAAACTTCCGGGAGACCATGGGCTAGAACTGCTTCAGTTCTGTCAGGGGACAGATGCTATGTCCCCTTCACTCCAGGCACCAGCTGGGACCTACCATCCTGACGTCATTCATCCACCCAACCAGTGCCCTACCCAACAAATCCGGCCAAACGGTGCAGGGAGCACCAGCCCTCCTGCCAAGACCCTTCGCCCTGAGGTCAACGCCCATGGAGGCCTGCCCTCTTCACTGTCCACCCTCCCCGGGGCCTGTCATCCACCTACCTGGTATCCATCCATTAATCACCCCAGTATTTCCCCATCCCCCAGTCACCCACCTAATGTCCCAGGAGTCATCAGGCCAAAGAAACATGCCCACAGTCTGTCTGTTCAATGAGCCACCCACATGGCTGCCCACATGGGAGCCTTCACTCTTTTCTTTTTTTGAGGTGGAGCCTCGCTCTGTCACCCAGGCTGGAGTGCAGTGGTGCAGTCTCGGCTCACTGCAACCTCCACCTCCTGGGTTCCAGCAATTTTTCTGCCTCAGCCTTCAGAGTAGCTGGGATTACAGGCGCCTGCCACCAAGCCCAGCTAACTTTATTTTGAAAATTTTTTGTAGAGATGGGGTCTCACTATGTTGGCCAGGCTGGTCTCGAACTCCTGACTTTGTGATCCACCCATCTCACCCTCCAAAAGTGCTAGGATTACAGCCGTGAGCCACCACAGCCAGCCCTTCATTCTTTTTTTGAGAACCAGGGTCTCCCTCTGTCTCCCAGGCTGGAGTGCAGTGTGGCATCACGGCTCACTATGGCCTCAACCTCCTGGCTCCCAGGCTGGAGTGCAGTGTGGCATCACGGCTCACTATGGCCTCAACCTCCTGGGCCCCCAAGTAGCTGGGACTACAGGCACATGCCACCAAGCCCAGCTAACTTTATTTTGAAATTTTTTGTAGAGATGGGGTCTCACTATATTGCCCAGGCTGGTCT
Organism: Plecturocebus donacophilus; assembly: GCA_004027715.1. Taxonomy (NCBI): domain Eukaryota; kingdom Metazoa; phylum Chordata; class Mammalia; order Primates; family Pitheciidae; genus Plecturocebus; species Plecturocebus donacophilus. The sequence continues at coordinate 12,054 of PVKP010047015.1, read as the reverse complement.
CAAAGTCCTGAGCTCAAGCGATCCTCTCGCCTTGGCCTCCCAAAGTGCTGGGAATACAGGTGCAAGCCACTGTGTCCGGCCCTTCCTTCTTTCTTGAGGCCATCTCCTACCTCCAGGTCTCAGGCAAGAGGGAGGAACACATGTGAGGCACCCAGGGAGAAGGGAGGGCTTCCTGGAGGAGGAGCTCTGAGGGGTGATACTGGGGGCTGAAGAACGATGTGTATTCTGGGCAGAAGGAAGAGGGTATGCAAGGCCTGGAGTTGAGGGTGGATGTGGGGTTGTGTGTCTGGACAGGGAGCAGCATGGGGAACCCAGAGCTGTGGCCAGGGGATGCCGGGAGCCCTGACGGTGGGCAGTGGCGGGGGGGACACACCTTCAGCAGCAGCTCCACGACGTCCATGTGCACCAGCCCTAGCACCGACTCCCCATTGATGTGGGTGATGAGGTCCCCGGCTCGCAGGCCCGCCTCCTGGGTGGGGCTTCCATCCTCCACACTCTGGGGGCGGATGAGAACAGTGGGGTCAATGGCCTGGGTCCCACATCTAGAGACCCCAGCTCAGGCTGGGTCTGCTGTGGGACCCCAGCAAACTGCTGCCTCTTGTGCTGCCTCAGTTTCCCTGAATCTGGGGAACTCCTATTCACCCATCGAAGTCCCAGCTCCTATGCCCCCTCCTCTAGAAAGGCTTCTCTGTCTGTTTAGGGAACAACCAAGAGGAAGGGCGTGCCCCAAAGAGGGACTGACGGCCCTGGGTGGGGAGGGCGATAACATGTCCAGTGCGCCCCCTACCGAGCTGGGAGCTTAATGTCACTTGGGATCTGTTAGCCGCCATCCATCCCTGTCTCTCTCATCTGACCTCCTCCCTGCCAACTGACAGGGACCGAGATGAACTCGGTGGCACCAGCTCTGTCCCCCTAATCCTGCCATACTCCAAAATGCAGCTCCGAGAAGGGACTTGACTGGGCGGGGTCAGACTAGAACCCGGGTCCCTGCCTTCCTGCACCCTTCCCACTTGGCGCTCACCCAGACCACGTGGTCCACAGTGTAGATGTCACTGTCGCCCATGTAGACCCGGATGGCCCGCAGGCTGAAGCCGTACTTCTTGCCGGAGCTGTGGATGATGATGGGGGACTGGAGGCTGCCACACACGGGGGACAGGTCTCGGCTTGGCGAGGAGTCTCGGGACGACAGGTTCGAGGACAGAAAACGCAGGGACGGGGGGTCATGAGAGGGCCACTGCTGCCGTCATCTGCAGGGGACCAGGGAGGGGGTCACTAACTCCCTCGCAGGTCCCCCATGGGGCCCCTCTTTCCCACTGTGACGACCACCCTGGTCACTTTGCTGTTGTCCCAGTGTCCCAAGCATGGTCGGCCCTCCAGGCCTTTGCACGTGTGATGCCCTCCACCAGGAACACTGTCCCCCAGCTCTCCCTGGGTCTCGCTCTGTCTCCCGTCTCCTGGGGCTCAGACTCAGCCTCAGGAAAGGCCTTCACCCTGTTGGTTAAAATGGGTGTGGACAGACAGAGGGGAGAACGGGCCTTGACTGATACCTGCCATGATGATGAGGGACAGGGCAGAGACAGAGGCCGACTTGGGCACACGGCCCCCGCCACTGCCTCTGCTGGAGGAGGCTCTGGACTTCTCAGGGGCTGGGTCTCTCGGGCCCCCAAGGTGGCAGTCCCGGCTGGCATCCAGAGGCCTCGGCGTGGAGTGTCTGGTGCCAATGCTGTTGCTCCATATGACAGGCATGGCTGAGGGCAGCTGTGTCGGCTAGGAGGTAAGCCGGGTCAGCTGGGTGCTCCTCAAACTCACCACGTGGCCCCTCTAAGGTGAAGGGCTAAGGCCTTCCTCCCTGGTCACTATTTACACAGTCCAGCCTCCTGGCCTTTGCTCATGCAGTTCCCTCTTCCTGCACTCCCTTCCCAAATTACTCTCTATGCAAAAGTCTTCAAGTCTGCTCCTCCAGGAAGCTTTCCTCCACACCCATTTAGACCCTTAGTTCCCCCATCTTGGGAGCTGGGGGGTCCCATCCTGACTGTATGAAGCTGGGGGCAGAGGGGGGAATTATCCTAGACTGTGGTTCCTTAGGGGTTGGAGGTCTCTCTGGGAACCTGGCTTCTCTTGTCTTAAACCCTTTATTGGATCTGAAGGACTCCTACTCATCCCTGAAAACCCATCTCAAACAGCCCCTCCTCTGGGAAACTTCCATGACATCATCCCTCCCTCTTACTCAGGGCCCCACTTACCAGAAAGGCTCGAGGGTTTGGGCAGCAGTGGGGTGGCTGCTGGGGGTGGGTCAGGCTCCCCTAGAATGGAGATGGGCCTCCTGGGGCCTGCAGGGGCTGGGCCTGCCCCTGCATCCTCTGATGAGAAAGCAAACTTTGGGCATCATGTCCAGGCTGATGGTATTCAGGAGAGAGGGGCTGGGACCCCGCTCGGGCCGGGACGAAGATGACTGACAGGAGGATCCAGAGGACGTCCAGGACTCAGCCTGCAGGGAGGAAGAAGCTGCAGAACGCTGCCAGGCACTGCACCTAGGGTACTCAGTCACCTTTCATGGCCACATCTTACCACCCAGTCTGCAGTCAGGGGCAATTTGCATAGATGGGATGAGTAGTTCCCTGTCTGCACTGTCCTCTGTCCACCTGGGGACCTCTTATTCACCATTTTTTTTTTTTAAAGAAAGGGTTGGCCAGGCACGGTGGCTCCTGCCTGTAATCCCAGCACTTTGGGAGGCTGAGGCGGGCAGATCACAAGGTCAGGAGTTCAAGACCAGCCTCACCAATATGTTGAAACACTGTCTCTACTAAAAACACAAAAATTAGATGGGTGTGGTGTTGGGTGCCTGTAGTCCCAGCTACTTGAGAGGATCTGTTGAGCTCAGGAGTTTGAGGCTGCAGTGAGCTATGATCGTGCCACTGCACTCCAGTCTGGGAGAAACAGCAAGAACTAGTGTCTTAAAATTTTTTTAAAAAAAGGCCAGCTTCCGGCCAGGTGCAGTGGCTCAAGCCTGTAATCCCAGCACTTTGGGAGGTCCCTGTGGGTGGATGACTTGAGGTTAGGAGTTTGAGACCAGCCTGGGCCGCATGGTGAAACCCCATCCCTACTAAAAATACCAAAATTAGCCAGGCATGCTGGTGCATGCCTGTAATCCCAGCTACTTGGGAGGCTGAGGCAGAAGAATTGCTTGAATCCAGGAGGTGGAGGTAGCTCTGAGCCAAGATCACGCCATTATACTCCAGGCTGGGCAATAAGTGTGAGACTCTGTCTCAAAAAAAAAAAAAAAGGAAGGAAGGAGAAAGAAAGAGAGAAAGAAATAAGGAAATGAAGAAGAAAAGAAAAGAAAACAGAAAAGAAAAGAAAGAAACCAAAAATTCACTGGGCAGAGTGGCATGTGCCTGTAGTCCCAGCTACTCAGGAGGCTGAGGCAGGAGAACTGCTTAAACCCAGGAGGCGGAGGTTGCCGTGAGCTAAGCCCTTGCTAGATTGGTGGGACAACACGGTGAACGTGCTGAATGCCACCGATTTGTACACTTTATTTTACTTTATTATTATTATTTTTTGAAACAGAATCTCACTCTGTCACCCAGGTTGGAGTGCAGTGGTGCAATCTCGGCTCACTGCAGCCTCTGCCTCCCGGGTTCAAGTGATTACTGAAGCCTGTAATCCCAGCTCTTTGGGAAGCCGAGGTGGGTAGATCACCTGAGGTCAGGAGTTCGAGACCAGCCTGGCCAACACGGTGAAACCCCATGTCTAATAAAAATATAAAAAATTAGCCAGGTGTGGTGGTGCATGCCTGTAGTCCTAGCTACTTGGGAGGCTGAGGCAGGAGAATTGCTTGAATCCGGGAGGTGGAGGTTGCAGTGAGCCGAGACTGTGCCACTGCACTCCAGCCTGGTGACAGAGCAAAACTCTGCCTCAAATAATAATAATAATAATAATTCCTAGCACTTTCAGAGGCTGAGGTGGGAGGATCGCTTGAGCCCAGGAGTTTGAGGCCAGCCTGGATAGCATAAGACCCCCATCTCTACAGAACAAAATAAAGCCAAACCAAACACAGATACAAAAGCAAACAGACAAGCAATCCAACATCATGCCGTGTTTTCCGAGCAGTGGCTCCACCCAGGGCCCAGGCCCACCTTGCTGAACTGGTGGGAGCAGGAGGAGAAGTGGGGGATCTCTGTGGACGATTCTTCATCGTTGGTCTCGTCGTCCTTGGAGCCCAGGTGGCGGTAACGTTCTGAGCGTGCTGTGGAAAAGAGGCAGGTGCAGCATGCCCGATGCCCAGGGCTGATCTCGAGGGCAGTGTGGTGATGCAGGGAGGGCAGCGCAGGGTGAGGTCAATGCCAGGGCAAACACTCTGAGGTAGGACCGTGCCTGGTGTGTTTAAGGACCTTGGGAGGCTGTGGTGGCTAAGAAGAATCAGGGAATCAATCCCAGCTGTGCCCCTAAAACGTTGAAGGGCGAGGCATGGTGGCTCACGCCTGTAAATCCCAGCACTTTGGGAGGCCGAGGTGGGTGGATCACTTGAGGTCAGGAGTTTGAGACCAGCCTGGCCAGTGTGGTGAAACCCCATCTCTACTAAAAATATAAATATTAGCTGGACAGTCGTGGTATGCATCTATAATCCCAGCTACTTGGGAGGCTGAGGCCGGAGAATCGCTTGAGCCTGGGTAGGTAGAGGTTGTGGTGAGTTGAGATTGCGCCAATGCACTCCAGCCTGGGTGACAGAGTGAGGCTCTGTCTCAAAAAATAAATCAAAGCTGGGTGAGGTGGCTCACACCTGTAATCCCAGCACTTTGGGAGGCTGAGTCTGGTGGATCACAAAGTCAGGAGACCTAGACCATCCTGGCTAACACAGTGAAATGCCGTCTCTACTAAAAATACACACACACACACAAAAAATTTAGTTGGGCATGGTGGCAGATACCTGTGATCCCAGCTACCTGGGAGGTAGAGGCAGGAGAACTGTTTGAACCTGAGAGGCGGAGGTTGCAGTGAGCCGAAATCACGCCACTGCACTCCAGCCTGGGTGACAGAGCAAGACTCCATCTCCAAAAAAAAAAAAAAAAAAAAAAAAAAAAAAAAAAAAAAAAAAAAAAAAAAAAAAAAAAAAAAAAAATCAAGTAATTAAAAAGTTGTGGGCAAGGCTCACCTAAGTAGACATTACAAAAAAAGAGAGAGAGAGAAAAAAAGTTTGGGACCAAAGGCAAGAATTCCTACTCCTGAGCTTCAGTGATCCTTGAAATGAGTCACACAGAGTCATCACTGAGCTTCAGTGATCCTTGAAATGAAATGAATTTGCATCTCAAAATAAGGCATGTTCCTTATTTTATAGAAGAAGAAACAGAAGCTCAGAGAAGACTTCTGACAGAAAGGAAATTCTGAAGGAGGTTCTGGACACTAAAGGGTGGGACTCCCAAGTTGGGAGAGAAAGAGTCATCCTCAGAGCTTACCAACAGCGTGCCCCTCAGGGGACCCATCCTTTAAAGCTAGGTGAGGCGCCCTACCCTCCTGGGTGACAGATGGGGCCCCATGCCTGGTCAGGGCCACACACCCAGGAGGCCCACCTTGCTGGGGAACCCCAGACAAGGGCCTGCTACACTTGGTGCCTTGGTTTTCCCTCCTGAAGTCTGAGGGATGCTGTGGCCTCCTGAACCCAGACGCACAGGAAATCTAGCCAGGGGCGGCCGACACACGTGCCCTAGATTCTTGGAAGGCTCGGGAAGTCGGAAGCTCCAGGCCTAGGGTGAGGTGCCAGGCTTGGGTGGAACCTCTGGCATGTAGCCCTCCACTCCCAGGCACTGAGGGATGGCAGAGCCCACCCCTGCAGGCCCCTCCTTACTATCAAAGTAGCTGGTATCATCCTTGGCTTCCAGCTGGGGCGCGAACTCGGCTTTGTGTCGAAGAAGCCCTGCCCAGTCCAGGCCCAGGAAAAAGAGGTGCTGTTTCACTTTGTTGGTGCCACCTGCAGATATGCCTGGCTGAGCCCTGCGGGTCCTCACCTCACCCACCACAGGATGTCCTCCATCTGCATCCCCACCCCCGACTGCTTATGCTGGATACAGGGTGGGGACAACACAGAGCCAGAAAAATGGGCCAGGAGTAGTGGCTCACGCCTATAATCCCAGCGCTTCGGGAGGCCGAGGCGGACAGATCACTTGAGGTCAGGAGTTCGAGACCAGCCTGGCCAACATGGCAAAAGCCCGTCTCTACTACTAAAAATATAAAATACAAAACTTAGCCAGGTATAGTGGTGCATGCCTGTAATCCCAGCTACTAGGGACACTGAGGCAGGAGAATCGCTTGAATCTGGGAGGCAGAGATTACAGTGAGCTGAGATTGCACCACTGCACTCCAGCCTGGGCGACAGAACAAGGTTTTGTCTCAAAAACAAAACAACAATAGCAAAATAGGAAAATGAGAACAAAAGTCCACTGAAATTTAGGAGCCTGGAGAGAGACCGAGCTGGGATTCAAAGCCACTCCAGCACTTTGGGAGGCTGAGGTGGGCAGATCACTTGAGGTCAGGAGTTCAAGACCAGCCTGGGCAACATGGTGAAATCCCATCTCTGGATGACAGACAGGGCTCCGTGCCTGATCAGGGCCGGATACCCAGGAGGCCCAACAAAAAATGCAAAAATTAGCCAGGCATGATGGTACATGCCTGTGGTTCCTCCTCAGGAGGCTGAGGTGGGAGGATCGCTTGAGCCTGGGAAGCGGAGGTTGCAGTGGGCCAAGATTGTGCAACTGCACTCCAACTTGGGTGACAGGGTGAGATCTAATTTCAGAAAAAAATAAAAAAGCACCCAGGCTGCCCAGGTTCCAAAGATTCTGGCCTTCTCTCTGCTGCTGTCTGGGACAGCACTGCCTAGAGAAAGCCCAGATTACGAGGTCCTCCTTCCCGGCTTCTCCCACTTGTAAACAGCTCCAAGGAGCAGGTATCAATCTCTGACCTTGGACACAACCATCTCCCATAGCGAGGCCTCAGTCATGAACAGGAGCTGTAGTGGCCACGTGATGGGTGGCTACATGAGTCTCAAAAGGTCCCTTAATGATTCACCAGGTGGCTGGGAAAACTGGGACAGTGGCATCTTCTGGGCTGGGCCTTTGACACAGGTCCTGATGACTTCACAGCCTCACATACTTATTCAGGCTCAGTGCTCCATGTGGGCACCAGATCCAGCTACTTGCTGTTATTTCAAGGTCTTGTGATGGTCCCTGGAGAACTCCTATGCATCCTTCAAAACCCTAGCTCCAAGCCCCCTCCTCCATGCAGCTTCCCATCTAGAACTCTTGTATACCCCAGGTGCTCTCCCTCCGTTTCCTGGGTTCCACGGCCTGAAGGAACCACCCACATGGGTCCCCTCCCACACTACATACCAGTGCCCAGATGGTCCAGTGGGCTCTGCCGGAGCAACTTGGTGATGAGGTCCTGGGCCTCATCCCCCTCTGGCCACATGATCTCATCTAAAATGAGGGAGGAAGGAGGAGGCGGGGGTACTCCTTTCTAGTACCATCCACTACTTCCCCTCACTTCACTGCACCCCAAGCCAGTGGCCCTGCCCCTTCAACATGCCAGGCTCGGGACCCGCTCCCGGCCTTCACCACGGCTGTGCCCTGTGCTCACAGCATCTTTCCCTTTTCCGTCTCCATGGCTCCCTCTCATTCTGAGGTTCTTGCAGGTCTCTGCCCACATGTCACTTCTTTTTTTTATTTTTTGAGACAGAGTCTCATGCTGTCGCCAAGGCTGGAGTGCAGTGGTGTGATCTCAGTTCACTGCAACCTCCACCTCCCTGGTTCAAGCGATTCTCCTGCCTCAGCCTCCGAAGTAGCTGGGATTACAGGTGCACGCCACCATGCCCAGCTAATTTTCATATTTTTATGTATTTATTTTTTGAGACAGAGTCTTGCTCTACCACCCATGCTGGAGTGCATTGATGCTATCTCGGTTCACTGCAACCTCTGCCTCCCAGGTTTGAGATCTTTCTGCCTCAGCCTCCCAAGTAATTGGGACTACAGGTGTGTGCCACCATGCCCAGCTAAGTTTTTTTGAAATTTTTAGTAAAGACGGGATTCACTATGTTGGCCAGGATGGTCTCAATCTCTTGACCTAGTGATCTGCCCACCTCGGCCTCCCAAAGTGCTGGGATTACAGGTGTGAACCACCATCCCAGGCTAATTTTTGTATTTTTAGTAGAGATGGCGTTTCGCCATGTTATTCAGGGTGGTCTCGATCTCCTGGAGTTATATGATCTTCCTGCCTCGGCCTCCCAAAGTGCTGGAATTACAGGTGTGAGCCACCTGCCCAGCCTCACATGTCACTTCAGCAAAGCCTCTGTGACCCTATAATTAATCCAGCCACCCATCCCACTCAGCACCCTACCGCCTCCCCACTGGACATCCAACTCCCTCCCCTCTTCCTGCTTCTCTCCCTGATATACGGGTGGGGGATTGCTGCCCAGAGCTTGGAGGGGCTGCAGCTCAAACCCAGGCCCGTGGAGGGAGTGCACCGCTGACCACCTCACCGAAGAGTCCCTCGGGGGTGTCTCCAATGAAAGGCATGCAGCCCACCAGAAACTCATGGAGAATGACAACCATGGCCCACCCGTCCACTGGCTTCCCATAGCCTTGGAAAATCACCTCAGGAGCAATGTAGTCCGGCGTCCCGCACACCTGGACCCAGGCAGAACAGAGAAACTGAGGCCAGCCCTAGCCCAAGAGAGGCCCCAGGAGAGAGGAGGCGGCATCCCAGGGCCACCCACCCACCTGGCCACCCACCTGCTTGCGGATGAGCTCCCAGGCCTTCTTCTCAATGTGGCCCTCATGGAGGTTGGTGGCCATGGTCATCAGGCCGATCTTGGGCAGGCCGAAGTCCGTGAGCTTGTTGTGGGCCTGTGAGGTGATGAGCAGGCTGTGAGCAGGCGAGGGGGTGCTCAGGGCTGCGGGAACCAGGGTGCCTGGCCGCTCCTTCTGCCCCAGACCTTGGCTCCACCTGAGACAGGCATAGCTCTGCCTCCAGCTCCTGGGCCGAAGTGATCCTCTTGCCTCGGCCTCCCGAGTAGCTGGGACTCCGGGGCACACTACCAAACCCAGCTAAGGTGTTTTGGTTTTTTTATTTTTTTGAGACGAAGTCTCGCTCTGTCACCAGGCTGGAGGGCAGTGGCACAATCTCGGCTCAGCGCAACCTCCGCCTCCTGGGTTCAAGCAATTCTCCTGCCTCAGCCTCCAGAGCAGCTGGGACTACAGGTGCACACATCATGATCGGCTAATTTTCTTTTTTTGAGTTGAAGTTTCGTTCTTGTTGCCCAGACTGGAGTGCTGAAGTGCAATGGCACAGTCTCAGCTCACTGCAACCTCTGCCTCCTGAGTTCAAGTGATTCACCCACCTCAGCCTCTGGAGTAGCTGAGGTTATAGGCACCCACCCTAACACCTGGCTAATTTTTATATTTTTGCAGAGACAGGATTTCACCATGTTGGCCGGGCTGCTCTTGAACTCCTGACCACAGGTGATGAGCCTGCCTCTGCCTCCGAAAGTGCTGGGATTACAGGCATGAGTCACTATGCCTGGCTGCCTGGCTAGTTTTTAAAAATGTTTTGTACAGATGGCATCTCACTACATGGCCCAGGCTTGTCTCGAACATCTGGACTCAAACAATGCTGCTGCCTCAGCCTTCCAAAATGATGGGATTACAGGCATGAGACACCACATCCAGACTGAATGAACCCATTTTTAAAACCCCGTATGTACCATATACACTGCTATTTAGGTTTTCCTGTGAAATTAGGTATATAAATGTTTTGCTACATCATAGAATCTTACGCACCTACATCATAAAATCTTACACACCAACCGTATAAAGTCCCATTTCTGTGCAGCTTCTGGGTACATATGCCTCTTAAAAATACATTCAACAGTGGCCGGATGCGGTGGCTCATGCCTGTAATCCCAGCACTTTGGAAGTCCAAGGTGGATGGATCACAAGGTCAGGAGACTGAGACCATGCTGGTCAACATGGTGAAACCCTGTCTCTACTAAAAATACAAAAAAAATTAGCTGGATGTGATGGTGCATGCCTGTAGTCCCAGCTACTCAGGAGGCTGAGGCAGGAGAATTGCTTGAACCCAGGAGGTGGAGGCTGCAGTGAGCCGAGATCACACCACTGTACTACAGAATGGGTGACAGTGCAAGACTCTGTCTTCAAAAAAAAGCAATTGAAGCGAATTCACTGTGTATAACCATCATTTAATGAAGTATTTATTTAGTACCTCCTGTTTGCTGAAGCTCTGTAAAGAAACTATTCTGGGTCGGTGCAGTGGCTCACGCCTGTAACTCCAGGACATTGGGAGGCGGAGGTAGTTGGATCACCTGAGGTCAGGAGTTCAAAACCAGCCTGGACCATATGGTGAAACCCCATATTTACTAAAAAAAAAAAAACCAAAAAATTAGCTGGGTGTGGTGGCCAATGCCTGTAGTCGCAGCTATTCGGGAGGCTGAAGCAAGAGAATCACTTGAACCCGAGAGGCAGAGGTTTCGGTGAGCTGAGATCACACCACTGCACTCCAGCATGGGCAACAAGAGCGAAACTCCGTCTCAAACAAACAAACCCAAAAGTTAGCTGGGCATGGTGGCGCATGCCTGTTATCCAAGCTACTCTGGAGGCTGAGGCAGGAGACTCCCTTGAACCCAGGAGGCGGAGGTTGTAGTGAGCCTAGATCACACCACTGCACTCCAGCCTGGGTGACAAAGCAAGACTGTCTCCAAAAAAAAAAAAAAAAAAGAAAGAAAGAAAAAAAAAGAAAAAATAAAAGGAGGCAAGGAATTGCAGAGACTAGATCCTGTGGGGACAATTATGAGCTTATTCCTAGGACGGCTTGGCATGGCAAGCAGGGGCTCCTTTCCCCGCCAGGCCCAAGGCGATGTGGCTCTGCTGCCCCCTGGTGGTGAGTGACTCAGCCTGCTGGCCTTTCTCAATCCCAGACACCTCCTCCCTCCCCTCCCAGTTAAAACTGGTCAAATCTGCTCAGAGGCCTCCCTGTAACCTCTGCCTCCCAAGTTCAAGTTCAAGGGTCCCTGCCTTCACCTGGTCCTCACCTGGGGTGGAAGGCAGGGATTCAGAGTCACATCTGGCCTGAAAGCTTCCTACGATGCTCCTGATAACACATTCTGAGGTCCTGTACTCCTGTTTTCATCACTAAATGAGGGTGACAGGAGTCTCTGTTACCCACTGGATGCCTCGACTTGGTCCTGGATGTTGTCCTAGCCACCTCCTTGTCTCTGGCCACCTGCATTAATGGCTCCAGCAGATTTTTCTCCCTGCAAGGCAGCCATAGAGGCTTTAAAAAAAATCTCAGACTGGGTGCAGTGGCTCACACCTGTAATCCCAGCACTTTGGGAGGCCAAGGCGGGTGCATCACCTGAGGTCAGGATCAGCTGAAGTCAGAAGACCAGCCTGGCCAACATAATGAAAGCCTGTCTCTAATAAAAATACAAAAATTAGGCCAGGCTCGGTGGTTCCTGCCTGCAATCCCAGCACTTTGAGAGGCCAAGGTGGGAGAATCACCTGAGGTTGAGACCAATCACTTTGAGTCGAGGCCTGGGCACAGCTTTGAGACCAGCCTGACAAACATGGTGAAACCCTGTCTCTATTGAAAATACAAAAATTAACCAACATGTATATGGTCCTTTTTTTTTTTTTTTGAGACAGAGTCTCACTTTGCCTCCCAGGCTGGAGTATAATAGTGCGATCTCAGCTCACTGCCACCTCCATCTCCTGGGTTCAAGGTATTCCACTGCTGCAGCCTCCCAAGTAGCTAAGATTACAGGTGAACACCACCATGCCTGGCTAATTTTTGTATTTTAGTAGAGGCGAGATTTCACTATGTGAGCGGGGCTGCTCTCAAACTCCTGACCTCAAGTGATCCACACACCTTGGCCTCCCAAAGTGCTGGAATTACAGTTATGAGCCACTCCCCTCAGCCTGGCCCCCCTTTTAAAGACATGTGCCTTCCAGGGACTCTTTTTGGCATCCATCACCTATTCCAGGAAGCATTCTT
>PVKP010047014.1:0-15270 GCA_004027715.1 Plecturocebus donacophilus | reverse complement strand
GCAACTGCGGCGTCCCCTCGCTCTCTGCGCCCTCACCGCGAGCCACAATCCCGAGCTGCTGCTACGCGGCCATTTTGGATCTCTCTCCGCCCGGTGATGAAGTTTTTCTGTTTCTTAGTTTTCCTTTGGCGGACGGCGGTTCCCCTCTTCCCGGGTTCTCTGCGCCCGCTGTGAAACTCTCCGTCCTCAGCGCTTACAATTGCTGTTTTCCTTGTGGGGATGGGACCAGCCGAGCCCGTCCGTCCCGCACACTCCGCACCGGGAAGCGCCGCGCTGAGTGCCGGCAAAACAGCCGCGCCGGCCAAAAGAGTCGCGCCGGCGACCCGCGTGGCTTCTCCGCCAGGAATCTCCCGTTCTGTGGGCAACAAAAACTCGTCGGAAAGTGCGGCGTCCACTCGTTCTCTGCGCTTTCACTGGGAGCTACATTCCTGAGCTGTTGTTAGTCGGCCATCTTGGATCTCTCCCTGTACCTCATTTTCTTTATCCATTCATCTGTTGATGGACACTTAGGTTTCTTCCAAATCCTGGCTATTGTGAACATTGCCATAACCAACATGAGAGTGCAGATATCTCTCTGATAAACTTATTTTCTTTTTGGAGGGCAGCAAAGGTGAGATTGATGGATTGTATGGTAGCACAAACCTTAATGTGATCTATCTTCAGTTACCTCATTACACTGAAAGTCACCTGGTATGATGAGTTTTGAAGTTTCTTTACTTCTCTGTTCTCTTACTCCCTTCTAAAGCTTGGCACCTCTCTGAGATCTCACAGCATATAAAACTTGCTTGACTAAAACGTGTATCTGTAGATAAGGCCCTGGGAGGGCAAGAAAAGGCACCAAAGACTATATCCCCCAGCTCATATCTTTGCCTGTGGATACCGTTGTTGATTTTCCTGATTTGGAAGGCCTCTGAGGGGGGAAAAATCACAATTCATCTTGACAGCCAGCTTCCTTACTCATGACTGGGTTCATAAATGGCATATTATGCCCATGTTAGATCATATCCCCCCACAGTCAAAGTTTGATGTGGCCTAGCCTGATGGGGTCGTTCCTAAGCTGAAAGACCCTTGATGCCTCCTGGGTAGTTTGGCCAGGTGAGGACTTGTTGGATGGGAGTGCTTTAGGATACTCTGATAGATGATAAAAATTATTAAGAGAGGTCGGCAGCAAGGCCTGAGCTACAGTGAGCCTTGTGTTTTAGATCTAGTAGAATAGGCTTACAGAATTGTAAGAGAGAATGCCAGGAGCTGGATGGGGAAACCAGAGGTGGCAAATCAAAGAGAGAGAACTTGGCTACATATGAAATCAAGGTCAGTTGGGCTGGTGAGTAGCAAATACTCTGTAGTGAAGACGTCTTTTTAAGGGTGAGAATTCAGGTCACTTGCTCATTCTTGGGAACATCCTATTTTTTGTCATCCAGATAATTGACTTGTCTACTCAAATATAATAGATAATGAAACACAGTGACATCTCAGTGGGCTACGGTTTCCTCAGCTGTCTAATAATAACACAAGTTGAGAACCTCTAATCTGAAAATCTGAAATGCTCCAAAATTCAAAACGTTTTGAGCACCAACATGAGACTATAAGTGAAAAATTCTATACCTGACCTCATGTGAAGGGTCACAGTCAGAACATAGGCACACAGCACAGTTTATTTAAAACATTGAATAAAAGTATCTTCAAGCTATATGTATAAGGTGCACATGAAATATAAATGAATTTCATGTTTACATTTGGGTCCCATCCTCAAGATATCACATAACGTAAATGCAAATATATGTATTATGTAAATGCAAAATCTGAAAAAATCCAGAATCCGAAATACTTCTGGTCCCAAATATTTCAGATAAGGGATGCTCAATCTATAATAGAAATAGTAATAACTATCTCAAAGACTGCTTGGGACATTTAAACATGCTAATACATATAAATCACATGGAAAATATCTGCTTTTGCCTTAGAGATTTTTGAAGGAAGGAGGACTGCTGAAATGTGGCTTGAAAGGACAATGGTATGATGTGCTTCAGAGAAGACAGGGCAACCCCCTTTATACGCCAAATCTCTGTAGCTTTCAGGTAATATGCAAGAAGCACTCAGCAGTTCTCACAGCTCTTTCTGAGGAAGCACAGAGGTTAAAAGCTGGGCAGAAGTTGCTGAATTGCCTGGAGGATGGATACATCAAACAACAAACAACGTAGACTAGAGAAAGTTTGATGGTGTGGACTTTCCTGAAGCAGTCTAAAGAGAGTCTGCAACCTTGAATGTGTCATCGCCTATACAAGGGTCTGAGGCCAAGCTAAACACTGTCCCAAGACAATTACATGGGTCACCTGGGCTGTGGTGACCACATACATAGAAACTACTAGCAACAGATATGACTAGAGAATGCATGATATCTCCCCAGCACCATTTCCACAGGAAGAGCTCCATCTCTCCATCCTTCCATTCTGCCTCCAGCACAGCAGTGCTTTATTCAGAAAGGGTTTGAAAAGGGGATTGTTTCAGAGTTAGGACATCCTCCCTTTTCTTTTCCAAGCTGTTAGACTGCAAACGGGAATGTAAGAGCAAATCACACCACCACCACCCACCACCTTCAATGCCCACTTAGGCCACAATTTGACCCTGCAAAGTTTACGTTGAATAGAAAATTGAAGTTTTAGAACTGCACTAGAATGATTCTTCATAACAAAAAGTGACAAAGAAGCTACAGAATATGCCCAGGGTGTCATTTAAACCAGATGAAGGGTGATGAAACATAATAAGATGAAAGAGGTGACCTGAAGACACAGAAGTGCACACGCACATCTCTACCCTGGATCTTCTGCCTCAGAGCATCTAAGCAGGCCTGAGAAACTATATTTTAAACAAGAACTGCCCTGGTTCACATTCACCCAGTCCCCAGATCTAATAAAGCTGAGCATTCTTTAATGGAAACTTCTTTTGATGCAACCCAAGAAAAATAGTTTTAATAGCAATAATAATGAGACATACAATTTACTGAGCACCTGCAGTTATCCTATGTTTATGTGCCTCATCACTTGTTCCTACAATAACTGCTCCAACTTAGCCAGGTAATCACATTCCCTCATTTACTTCCTAAGAAACTTTTGTGATAAAGTCTTTAATTTTTTTTTTTTTGTAGATTTGTGAACTATAGCCTATAGAAGTCAAGTTGCTTAAGAAGGCCACATAGTCTAACCTTTAAGTCTGTTTCAACAATGTCCCACTACCTAGGGCCACAGATGGTGACAGATCTAGACCAAAAGCCATAATTAATTGTATTTGCTGTTGCTCCATTGACACCAAGTCATCTGAATAAGGTTATAATGTTGTGTAGTCATTTCTAAATAGTGTGTGTATGTGTATATGTATACTACATATACAGTGATTTATATATATATATAATATTGCACACAAATATATATATTATGTATGTGTATGTACACAAGCTTATTTAAGAATAGGTTCACAAAAAGTAATATAATATTATTTTAGCATTTCAAAAATTTTCTTGAAAACTTAGGATGGCTCAGTATAAGTGAAATGTAATTATACTTACTTCAAAAAATGTGCTTCTGTTAGTCTGAATGGTTCTGAAGAATTAAACATTCCAAGTATCCCATTGCTAATGACATCCAGGAGGACAAGAAAGCAACTCAGCCATTTCGTATTACATGCTATTGAAAATCTGTGATCCTGAAATACAACAAATACCAATTCTAAGTCTTCATAAAGCAAATACAAAATTTAATGAGTGAATGTGTTAGAAAATCATTCAAGTTATGGATAATATAAATGGCCCGTGTATCGAATGTGATTAATATCATTATCACTCATATTATTTGATTAATTCTTGGTATACTTTTTTACCCACCACAACATCAACCATGAGGCTATTTATGTCCAAACCTCCCAGAACAAAATACTTCAAATGATATTTAGTAGCAACACTATGAAACTCTATACTACAACCTCAGTTTAACTTGGCTATAGACTTCGTTTCAAAATGTGACACACTCATTTTATAAGTAAATAATGTTTGGATACTTGAGAAATAGGAAGCAGGCAGAAAGTTGTAATGAAAGCATAGGTTTTCATAAATTCTGTGCTTACTTGTAAAGTCTCTTTTAAAATAATGTGTGTGTGTGTGTGTGTGTGTGTGTGCATGTGTATAATGTGATTATATTTTCTTCAAAAAAATATAAGTAAATTATCCATATTGCCCAAAATGTGGGCAAGCTTTGAGGACACATTTTTGCAATTATAAATAAATCAAGTGTGTTGTATTTAACTTAATTACCTAAAGCAATGTTTATTGATGTTAAAACTATTTTACTGAGTATACTGAAAAATAAGGTAAGATATAATGAGAACTATTGAAGGTAATTTCTTACTTTATTGTTAGCATGGAATTTATTCCTGAAAATTAACTGTGACAAATTACAGTTAAAAGTTGAGGGATAAAGCTAATACCAAAAAGCAATAATCTATGCAGAAGAAAATATAAAAGAAAAAAATAATTTTAGCAACCTTTGTGGGTTTTTAAGTTTGAGGGGATAATGAATATACTAATAGAAATATATTATCAGTAAACAAACATTTGAATCATACTTTGCTCCATTTTCTTGTTTCTAAAATGAAGATGGGTCATATGTATTTATCTTTAGTCTTTCTCTCTCTCTCAAGTGCCAAGTAGGACACCTTGGCTTCGAGTTCATGAAGTCTGTGGATTATGACTTTTAAGATTTCTCTTTCCAATCCCAACTTTATTGCCTTATTTCAGCTCTGCATTTCTTTATTTTTCTGCACTACTGAAACTTGGCATATCACTAACACTCATACTTAACACACTCTGAACTTTATCCCATCCTGTTTCTAGTTTCTGTAAATTACAGTATTTTCTCATTCCCCTGGGCTCCAGAGCTCAATGATTTTCCATCCATTTCTCTCACTTAAGTTTCTTCTCTAATACTTGGAAATTCCTATCTATCATAGCATCCTTATTGCTTGCCTCCCAACCTTGTTCTCTCTTCCTCTTCTTAAGCTGGGCTTTCATTAACGCCTTCTGACTCTTTTCAATATTGTTCTAAATGTTTGTTTTTATTGTCTCCAAATTCTACTACTGCCAAACAATTTTGCAACATTACCCCATTAAGCTTCTTAACATTTTCTTCAAATTATGTTGATTACCTGTTGAAAATAAAAAATAAAACCTTTATGGTTCCTTATTATTCATAAAATACAAACTCTTTAGCTCTATGAATATATTTTTTAAATATTTCTACTTTTTCATACACTCTATGTTTCAATTAACTCAGATTAATGTTCTTTAGATTCCTCATGTATCCCCATATCAGTACTGCTCCCTTGGCCTGAATTTCCATCCTCCTCTCTCTTCTTAGCTAAAGTTCCATTTTAATATACTAAATTCAGAATCTCCCTGAGCTTTTTCTCTGATGCCTCTATTTTGACATAATCTCCCTTCTACTAAATGCCATAGTTCACAGGATTGTCTGCTATTTACTCAAGTGCAGACTGTCATGTCTGATTTATTTTGATGTATGTTATAATCACAATAATAGAGTGTTGCATAGAGGTGCTCACTAATATTTTTGGATGAATGAATGTTCTCAGTGAATGAGTGTTCCTGATGATGAGGCTGAGCTCTCGGGTACGTGTGAACCTTATAGTGGGCTCCAAATATGATCGTGAAGCCAAGCCAGACTCTGTCATGAAGCCTCAAAACTGTAACGTGGAAATTGTGCCTAAGTTTCCAGTCTTCCAACTACATTAACCCTAACCTCAGTTTCCAACCTGACATTCTGCCCTGTGGATTTCAGACTCGCCAGCCCCTACAATTACATCATGAAATTTCTTAAAATAAGTATGTTTATATATGTATATATATTCTATTGGTTCCATTTCCCTAGGGAATTCTGACAGCCACAGATTTTGATACCTTGGGGAAAGAGGAAATGAGGCCTTTAGGATGGAACCTAAGTACTAATATCCACGTGCTTTTGAAGAACTACTTCAACCCAAAGGTAAGAAGAAAATCTGTGTGAAATTTTTTTTTAAAAAAGGGCAATCCCAATCTTTATCTGTTTTAATTAAATATCCACATGATTAAAAACAGTTTCTTTAATTTAAAAATGATTTCTTCGTTTAAAAGACAATATGGATCTGCTGGAATTTATTTTATCTGAGTTTCTTTTATGTTTTGCTCCCTTAAATTTATTTTTAGTTCACAGACAAAACAGATCTGAAACACTCAGATACTCACATAGTCAATAGGCTTTTTCTTTCATTCTTTAACTTTAGGAAGCAAACTTTTGCTATTGCACAGACCTGCTGTCTCTAGAGCACCATTCCGCTGATTGTTTTCGTTGTTTCATGGAGGGAAGACAAAACTTGGTCCAGCTGAACAAAGCTTCCTATATCTTTTGCCCCATCAGTTTGTAATTGTCCCCGAATTCCAATATCTAAAACATAAGATCAATATTTTATAAACTGTCATTTCAGTTGTGTATCATTTAGCTTTTCCTATGACATACTTTCTTCCAAAGGTGTCAAAGTTACTCTCTTGGGCCAAGATGCAAGTAATCTAATG
Source organism: Plecturocebus donacophilus (assembly GCA_004027715.1). Lineage (NCBI taxonomy): Eukaryota > Metazoa > Chordata > Mammalia > Primates > Pitheciidae > Plecturocebus > Plecturocebus donacophilus. The sequence goes on along the minus strand of PVKP010047014.1, from coordinate 8,657 downwards.
CATGGCATTATTAGAGCAACAATGGAAGAAATGAAAAAGAAGCAGAAAGTATTAATATAATAAAAGAAAATCTTATGTTTTCTGATTTTAAATGTCCTCTGTCTGCAGGACTTTATTTACTCTAAGAAGATCAACGGGAAAAAAACTCATTAAGAAATCTATTTGTTGTAAAAGATGAACTACTTAGTATTTCTGACAAAGGTGGAAGAGTTAGTACACAAAGAAACCCCTCCTCTCCCCTTCAAGAACATAAAAATCAGAGAAGCAATATTTTTAAAATAAAGCCATGGTTAAAAGCAAGATAAAAGTTACCTCTTTTGAGGAGAAGCCTAGAGAAAATGACTAACTCTGACGTCTAGAAAACTATAAAATGTGTACATACATTAAAAGTTAAGTATAACACTGAAAAATGTAACAAGTATATAACTTCAAAACTGAATAAAAGAGAAAAAGGAGGATTAAGGAAAAACACTTGAAAGATCCCCAGAAAATTGCAAAAATGAAAATAAAGAACACAGTAAAGAGTAAACACCATAAGATGATAATGAACCAGAGAAATGACATATCTTAGCAGCAATAAGAGATGAAAGATAGACTGCTTCCCAAGGAATAAAGATGAGACGGAGAGCAAACTTCCCAAAAGCAACAACTAAATCCTAAAGACATTGAAATAGTATCATCTAAATGCTACCAGAAAACTTACTGTCAATGTTAACTCTAATTTTCTTTTCTCTATAGCATGTATATTCAGGTAGTATCATAGCATCTATTTATTGTTTGCTGCATAAAGAACTAGTGCTGTACATTGCTACATTACACAAAGATACATTTCTTCTCTAAGTTTTCCCAAGACAAGCCTGAATCATAGCACCAACAAAAGTATATAATCTTATTATTCAGGTATATTTTCAAGTTAAATATTGTACACAAAGATAAAATTCCCCTCCCTTCTTCTTTCCCTCCCTCCCTTCCTTCCCTCCCTCCCTTCCTTCCCTCCCTCCCTTCCTTTCCTCCCTCCCTCCCTCCCTCCCTCCCTTCCCTTCCCTTCCCTTCCCTTCCCTTCCCTTCCCTTCCCTTCCCTTCCTTCCTTCCTTCCTTCCTTCCTTCCTTCCTTCCTTCCTTCCTTCCTTCCTTCCTTCCTTCCTTCCCTCTTTCATTCTCTCTCTCTCTCTCTCTTATTTTTTGTTACCTGATTCATTAATTGTTGATTTTTCTTCTATTTCAGGAATACTTCATTCAAAGTTGTTATGGAAACACTGTAATCTTCAGTGCCTTGGTTAGAACATCTATCAAGATTCCTGTAAAGTTCTAAAAGTGAACACCAAAACAGATTAAAAGAATATAATTTATAATGAGAATCGTTTCTCAAAAATATAAAATATTGGTGATAAGCCAAATGTACTAATCAGAAACAAAGTGGTGATATAGATGATCTCATTTCCAAAATGATCCATATGGTATGTTACTTTCTATGTCTTTTTGAGATCAAAGTCTAATCTAAACATTTATTTTTTCATTCTTAGAAAACTACATCTGTGTATTTTGAAAAAAATATATTTTACTTAATTTTATACTTAAGTAAAATATGTTTTACTTAATTCTATATTTAAATTTTTAACTTTTTTAAAAATTTATTTTTGTTATATTACAGGGAGTGTTTAATTCTAAATTCCAACTAATTAAAAAATATTTTCCAGAGAATAGAGATTTGTACTTTCATGTTGTGATTATTAGGGAATTATAATAACAAATGTAAAAGAACTAATGTTTATAGAAATAATTAAAAATAGAATCTTTGTTAGTTTAAAAATATGTAAAATTTCTTTCTTTTTCTTTTTTTTTAAGACAGAGTCTTGCTCTTTTGTCCAGGCTGGAATGCAGTGGCTCAATTTTGATTCACAGCAAGCTGAGCCTCCCAGATTCAAGTGATTCTTCTGCCTCAGCGTCCCAAGTAGCTGGGGTTACAGGTGTGCAACACCGTGCCTGGCTAATTTGTGTGTGTATGTGTGTATGTGTGTTTAGTAGAGACAAGAGTTTCACCAAGTTAGCCAAGCTGGTCTTGAACTCCTCATCTCAAGTGATCTGCCTGCTTCAGCCTCCCAAAGTGCTGGGATTACACTTGTGGGCCACTGTGCCCAGCCCATAAATATGTAAAGTTTTTAAAAGGACAAAATATGTAAATAACTTTGTACCTCCTCTCTCTCTCTCTCTCTCTCTCTCTCTCTCTCTCTCTCTCTCTCTCTCTCTTTCAGCTTCTGACCATGGTGTGAAAACTGCATAGGAGCCTTGAAAGTGGTTAGGTTATTACGAGCGATTAGCATGTCTTTTTGAGAGATTATAAGGAAAACATAGGTTGAGAATGATTCCTGGGCAGTTAAGGAAAACTGAAAGGTAGATAAAAGATAAACTAATTCAATATTGGGATAAATAAGACTTCAATCTTAATTATGTGTTGGATAAAGAAAAATAGAGATATAGTCAAAATTTCCAATGAGTCCTTAAATCCACATAAATGTTAGTTGTTTTTCAGTCTTTCTCTAAATTTCTTATCCCCTTTGGAATGCATTAATAAGCAATCAGCTAAAACTTTGCAGTATGGGTCTTCACAAAGATTTTTGTTTTTATAAGTGATACCTACCACTAAGACATTGTGTATGCATTGTGAACCGTTATTTCACTGATTCTAAGACAGACATATTTCATCACATTTTAATATATCTGAAATAAGAATGGACCCTAAATAATAGTAGATCATATTTTAAATGGCAGCATTATTTCTTTGTTTTTTTTCTTACTGGTACATCCTGTAGTTGAGGTTTTCCTACACCTGATGAAATACCATAGGTTCTACATGTCAGGTATTATTCCAGGTGCTTTATTTATATTTAATATTTTAATACATTTGAAGGTATTAAATGACTTAATCCTCATAACAATGCTAGAGTACTATTTCGAATTTCTTTTCACAAGTCAGGAAACAGATACAGAAAAGTACTATAACCTTTTAAGGACTGTAGCACTGATAATGGCATAGTGGGTGTTTGAATCTAGACTGTCTGACTCTACCACTGAGTTTCAATCTCTGCACTTTATTGTCTGGTTCTGTGTTTCTTTATGGACCAAGATTATAGCATGCTTATTGATTCAAGCATGCAGCAACAGCCCCGGTATAATTTCTTGAACTTGATATGGCAAACACATTTTTACAGGGTAAGCTTAAAAAGCAATCTACTGGCAGGGTGTGGTGGCTCACACCTGTAATCCCAGCACTTTGGGAGGCCAAGGCACTTTGGGCGGAACACAAGTTCAGGAGTTCAAGACCAGTCTGGCCAACATAGTGAAACAATGTCTCTACTAAAAATACAAGAATTAGCTGGGCATGGTGACACATGCCTATAATTCCAGCTACTTGTGAGGCTGAGGCAGGAGAATTGCTTGAACTGGGACCCGAGAGGTGGAGGTTGCAGTGAGCTGAGATTGTGCTACTGCATTCCAGCCTGGGCTACAAAGTGAGACTCTGTCTCAAAAAATATACATAATAAAATTTTTTTGAAAAGCAATCTACCTCAAAACGCTTAAGAAATGAAAAAGTACATTGGGAGATGCCACAGAAAAGTTATAACAGTGGTGGTCCTCCAAGCTTCTGTGTTTGCAGCAAAGTTATGAATCAAAGTGTTTGGCAGAATGCAGGCCAATCCAAATTATGTTCAATAACTTAGATTATATCATTATGTGATGGTGTTTCTAAAACAACCTAGTTATTGTGTACAATAATAGTCTGTACACAATAGTCTTCTTCAATAGTCTGCCACTGTATTTACATACCTGTTCCTGCTCTGACCACACTCTCTCATTCATTCCTAAAACAAATTTTCTGAATAATTCTAATTGTATCTTGCTGCTAGTCTGCACCTCTTAACTGCATATGTTGGGACTTGAAGTATATTTAATTAACATCTACATGCCTTGGTTTACTCACAAGTAACATAGGGATAATACTAGGGGGTAATATTATAAGTGACCTTGGAATTGGGAATATTAACGAGTAAATGCATTGTTCCATGCATCTAGCAAGCAGTAAAACTAGCCATCATTCTTATCACCACTGTTATTGCTAATAACACCATTCCCAAATCATTCTGTTGTCTCTACATTTTGTTACCTGGAAATATTTTTGTCCTTTCCGAAGGCAAAATATATACAAGTTTTCTTCACTTTGTGCTGTCAATTTGGTATCAGAGATATGCTGCTTAACCAGTGATGTTATACTCTGGATCACACCATTCATTCAGATGCAAACTAACATTTTAAAAGAATAAAAGTTATTTTTTTCCAACTCTGTCTCTAAAACAATTTCCTAATTATGTAGTATGTGCTTGTCACTTTATTAATATTTATGAGACAAAACAATGTATAGTTTACAAGGCAAAATAAGATGTAAAACTACTAATAAAGTCCAAACTGTTGAATCTATACAACATGGCAGAGGAATTAGTACAAGGGATGATTACAGTCAGATCGGGTAACTCAAGGACTCTTATTTGAAGAAAAGAGATATTAAGCCAGATCTTGCCTGGGGTGAGGTAGTGGGAAATGCTTAGTTTGTCAGCATCTACTCAAAAACCCAACCTCCCAACCTTGAATTTTCCCTTTGTAGTACGTATGAGTTCTGTAAAAATTAAGTCTTGAGCATGAGAAAAGAAAAAAATGGAGGTAATATGATATAGTCATTAAGAATATGGTCCCCATGTCATGCTAATGCAGGTTCTACTAAAGCTAATTTTATCATTTTGGGGTCCAAAATTTATTCAAGTGAAATCTGGTCTTTGCAAAGAATATATAGTTACTAAAGAAAATATTCAATTTCTGAAACTCTACTATTAATCACATACACTGAAAGGTGCTGAAGTGACAGAGTAGTGAGAAGATCACAATTGACTGATGACACAAACCTAAAAAATCAATTTAAAAAAAAGAAAAGGCTAATCTATACTTACAAGGCCTAGTACTTACAAGTGCTATCAAAAAAACCAAACAGGAAGAATATAGTAGCTTCTCTAAATCACCATGGCAAGTGTATAACTATGTAACAAACCTGCATGTTCTGCACATGTACCCCAGAACTTAAAGTATAATAAAAAAGAAGCTTAAAACAAAAATAATATCAAGAAGCCTATGATAGAAGATGTGAGGGGGAAGGAAGTTGAGTTAACTCAATTGAGTACTTTGCACCTTGTCAAGTATTTATTCACTCAATATTTCTTAGCCTGAACTGCTAAGTAGATATTATTACTGCATTACATAACTGAAGTTACCGAGAATTAAAGAAGTTAATTAAGTTGCCTAAGGCAACAGTTCAAAATAGTGCTTTCAGGGTTCCAGAAAAGAGGATACTCATTAAGGAGAAAATATTCAGAAAATATTTTCAGAAATGGTTAAGACTTGGACATGGTTAAATGGGTTGAAAAAGCACATGTTAGACAGACATTCTCCCTCAAGCAGAAACAAGACAACTGAACTATGGAACATACCTAGAGAATAGTGAGTGACTGATTTTAGTTAGAGGGTATTGATTCTATTAGACTGTAACTAGCAGTAACAATGGATTGATAGATTTGATCAGGTTAGGCACTTTGAGTAAATAATGGAGGAATCCATTTAGCAATAAGGATGAAATGGTTTGAATTATTTTTTTTAAAATATTAACATTGTAGTGCAAAATATAGAAAGCCATTCATATCACACCTGTAATTTTGATCCAGACTCTATCATTTACAAGCTGTGTGAGATTGACAGATTATTAAAACTATCTGAAGTGGTATTTTCACTTGCCAAAGTGGGATAAAAACAGTATCTTCTTAGAGTTATTTAAAGGATAAACAATAATATGAATATTCTATAGGTAAATATCTTAGCAAGTACCTAAAACACAGCCAATACTTAAGACGCAGTTGACATTATTTAATAATGATAATAATTATTATCAATAACAGAAGAAAAACACAAAAGGATGGTGACAAAAATAAAGTCAGGGAGAATACAGGGTATTGAAATTGTCAAGATGAAAAAAAATAAACATCTAAAATATGAGAAGAAAAACGGCTGGAATATCAACAAATTACTCTTAGCGAGCAAAACATTGTGAATATATTTTTCAAAAATTTTATTTAAACCTAGATTAATCATCCTTACATGCTCAATGTCTATAATCTCATATATCCTGCATTCTAGCTAAAAAACAAAGCACTTGTGTCTTAGTTCTACCATAGCTCTCTTAAAATGAATTTGGTGGTTATAGAACCAACTTTGACATATTGATGCTGATACCACCTGCTCCTAGCATTTTCAGCATGTGTCAACATGTCTCCAAAACTGAGGGCTGTACCTTAAAGGGTAGCCTATGCCCCATTTCTTCTTCAGGAACAGAGAAGAGCCTGCACATTTCAGCCTCCCACTGGATATGAACACCTTCCTGTCTGTTTAGAAATAATCAACAGATAAATTACAGGAAGGACTTATTTCTTTACTATTCACAAAATGCAAACCATTAACAATGTATTGCAGTAGTATGACACACTAAAATAGATACATTCTAATTCTGGCCATATGTAAACCACTTTCCTTGTCATCCAACAGCTCAAATGATAAATTATGTCAACTTATTATCTAGCATATTGAGAAAAACTATACATCTGAAGAATATGTTTCAGGTAAACCTACATCAAGACTGCCTAAAACAAATTGTATCTTTGAGAGTGTGATGTGTAGTTTACAACCAGAAAGCTGCTCTGCAATGGCCTCAGAATACTTCCATGGGACCAATTACTCTGGGATGTATACCCTTAAGTGAGTAAGAGCAAAATTCTCCTGTCTTGGGCATGGCAGTTCCAGGGAGATACAGCTGTGGAGCATACCTGTTCATATTCCACACTGTCTCTAATTTCTCACTAAAATACATAAGAGAAACAAACAATTACCTGCCAGAATGTCAGCCTCATCCATAACTTGGATGCTGAAGAGAATTACTCTGTCTGATGTCCCCTCTTTCAGGAGATTCCGTACTCAGTCCTTGAAAGAGGATCCAATCCAGCGGTTGTTTCATCCAATAGCAAAACCTGGACAGGAGAAAAGTCATCTCCCTTTCATGTAAGATCCTTTTTAAATTTTATTTATTTATTTATTTATTTATTTATTTATTTATTTATTTATTGATGTAGAGTCTCACTTTGTTGCCCAGGCTACAGGGCAGTGGTGCGATCTCAGCTCACTGCAACCTCTGCCTCCTGGGTTCAAGCAGTTCTTTGCCTCAGCCTCCAGAGTAGCTGGGATTACAGGTGCCTGCCACCCTGCCCTGTTAAGTTTTTGGTATTTTTAGTAGAGATGGGATTTCACCAACTTGGCCAGGCTGGTCTTGATCTCCTGACCTCATGATCCACCCACCTCGGCCTCCCAAAGTGCTCGGATTATAGGCATAAGTCACTGCACCAAGCCAAGATCCTTTTAAAAAGCACTATACTTTTAAAAGTGATTGGGGTAAATTTGTTATTACTTAATATTTCCTTCTAAGAGTTCTCTTACATTTATCATTTACAAATTGTTTGACCTAATAAAATAATTTTATAGTCTTCAATCTGATTTCGCCAGTAATTTTAGTTTGACTTACCTGAGGATCTCCTAAAATGGCAATCCCAAAAGTTAGTTTCCTATTTTGTCCACCAGTTAAATTTTGAACAAGGATATCTTGAATATTTTTCATTTCTAAGTCCCGTACAACTTGTTGTACCTAACCAAATAAAGGATATTTAGTTCAAAACTCAGAAAGTTTATTTTTAAAACACTATCATTTTTCTGTTCTTCACAAAGGGCCTTTTTGCCTAACATTTAGATGAGGAATTGTGTAGAAATAACTTAACACAACATTTTTTAGGTAAACAATCTCATTTTCATGATTCTGTGACACCTAATATGCTCACAAACCTCTTTCTACTTCATGCGGCAAAATCCCTTTTATTTTAGCAAACACCCTGAGGTTTCCATCACAGTGAGAAATCCAAATTGCACATTGGATTGTGGACAAAATCCAGTGAGCTTGCTGATATTTTCTATGTCAGCCATTCCTGAAAGTGTGTGATTATAGATAGTGACTGAACCTGAAAGCAGAAGGCAGAGAGTTACCATCAGGAGAATGTGTCATGCTTCATTGAAGATCCTTTAAAATGGAAAATACTGTTTGTTAATTATCAGATTCATTTCAACATTGCTTACTTGTAAGGAATACACAGTTAACTGATTAAAAATGTAATGTTCACAATAACATCTGATCCAGCTAGAATACTGCTTAGTAACTGAATAAATAAAACTACTTATGACATATTTAAAACAAGAATAACATTTTTTATTTTTTTTATTTTTTTTTCAGAAGGAGAAAGAGAGAGGGGAAGTTATTATTTTTTTTTTACAGACAGAAGTAGAATAAAAGAGAAAAAAGGAAGAAAGAGAAAGAGGGAGAGAGAACGAGAATCTTGCTCTATTGCTCAGGATTTCATTTAAATCTGTGAAATGCTTATGCAAACTAAAGTGATTTATTTCCTATTATGTGATCACTTTTAGAATAGGTATGATATAATATTGAAAAAAATATATGTTTTGTGGATATG
>PVKP010047013.1:0-15263 GCA_004027715.1 Plecturocebus donacophilus | reverse complement strand
TTGGTTATTCTCTCTTTTCTTTTTTATTAATCTGGCTAGTGGTCTGTCTATTTTGTTGATCTTTTCGAGAAACCAGCTCTTGGATTTATTGATTTTTTGAAGAGTTTTTTGTGCCTCTGTCTCCTTCAGTTCTGCTCTGATCTTAGTTATTTCTTGTCTTCTGCTAGCTTTTGAGATTTTTTGATCTTGCTCCTCTAGCTCTTTCAATTTTGAAGATAGGGTGTCAATTTTAGATCTCTCCTTGCTTCTCATGTGGGCACTTATTGCTATATATTTTCCTCTAGAGACTGCTTTAAATGTGTCCCAGAGATTCTGGTATGTTGTGTCTTCATTCTCTTTTGTTTCAAAGAACATCTTTATTTCTGCCTTCATTTCATTATTTATCCAGTCCACATTCAAGAGCCAGTTGTTCAGTTTCCATGAAGCTGTGCAGTTCTGAGTTAGCTTCTGAATTCTGAGTTCTAACTTGATTGCACTGTGGTCTGAGAAACTGTTTGTTATGATTTCCGTTCTTTTGCATTTGCTCAGGAGTGATTTACTTCCAATTATGTTGTCAATTTTAGAGTAGGTGTGATGTGCTGAGAAGAATGTATATTCTGCGGATTTGGGGTGGAGAGTTCTGTAAATGTCTATTAGGTTTGCTTGTTCCAGGTCTGAGTTCAAGTCCTGAATATCCTTGTTAATTTTCTGTCTGGTTGATCTGTCCAATACTGACAATGGGGTGTTAAAGTCTCCCACTATTATTGTGTGGGAGTCTAAGTCTCTTTGTAAGTCATTAAGAACTCGCCTTATGTATCTGGGTGCTCCTGTATTGGGTGCGTATATATTTAGGATCATTAGCTCTTCTTGTTGCATTGATCCTTTTACCATTATATAATGTCCTTCTTTGTCTCTTTTGATCTTTGTTGGTTTAAAGTCTATTTTATCAGAGACAAGAATTGCAACTCCTGCTTTATTTTGCTCTCCATTTGCTTGGTAAATCTTCCTCCATCCCTTTATTTTGAGCCTTTGTGTATCCTTGCATGTGAGATGGGTTTCCTGGATACAGCACACCGATGGGTTTTTGCTTTTTATCCAATTTGCCAGTCTGTGTCTTTTGATTGGGGCATTTAGTCCATTTACATTTAGGGTAAATATTCTTATGTGTGAATTTGATCCTGCCATCTTCATGCTAGCTGGCTTCTTTGCCTGTTAGTCGATGCAGATTCTTCATTGTGTTGATGCTCTTTACCATTTGGTATGTTTTTGGAGTGGCTGGTACTGGTTGTTCCTTTCTATGTGTAGTGCCTCTTTCAGGAGCTCTTGTAAAGCAGGCCTGGTAGTGATGAAATCTCTCAGTACTTGCTGGTTCACAAAAGATTTTTTTTTCCTTCACTTATGAAGCTCAGTTTGGCTGGATATGAAATTCTGGGTTGAAAGTTCTTTTCTTTAAGGATGTTGAATACTGGCCCCCACTCTCTTCTGGCTTGCAAGGTTTCTGCTGAGAGAACTGCTGTGAGTCTGATGGGCTTCCCTTTGTGGGTAATCCGTCCTTTCTTTCTGGCTGCCCTTAGCATTTTCTCCTTCATTTCAACCCTGGTGAATCTGACGATTATGTGCCTTGGGGTTGCTCTTCTTGAGAAATATCTTTGTGGTGTTCTCTGTATTTCCTGGACTTGAATATCGGCCCACCTTGCTAGGTTGGGAAAGTTTTCCTGGGTGATATCCTGAAGAGTATTTTCCAGCTTGTATTCATTCTCTTTGTCACATTTGGGTACACCTATCAAACGTAGATTAGGTCTTTTCACATAGTCTCATATTTCTTGGAGACTTTGTTCATTCCCCTTTACCCTTTTTTCTGTCATCTTGCCTTCTCGCTTTATTTCATTGATTTGATCTTCGACCTCTGATATCCTTTCTTCTGCTTGGTCAATTCGGCTGTTGAAACTTGTGCATGCTTCGCGAAGTTCTCGTGTTGTGTTTTTCAGCTCCATCAATTCACTTATATTCTTCTCTAAGTTGTCCATTCTCGTGAGCATTTCATTAAATCTTCTTTGAAGGTTCTTAGTTTCTTTGCATTGGGTTAGAACATGTTCTTATAGCTCACAGAAGTTTCTTATTATCCACCTTCTGAAGCCTGATTCTGTGAGTTCATCACACTCATCCTCCATCAAGCCTTGTTCTCTTGCTCATGAGGAGCTGCGATCCCCTGTAGGAGAAGAGGCATTCTGATTTCGTGTGTTCTCAGCCTTTTTGCACTGGTTTCTTCCCATTTTTGTGGATTTATCCACCTGTCGTCTTTGTAATTGCCGACTTTCAGGTTGGGTCTCTGAGTGGATGTCCGGCTTGTTAGTTATGAAGTCTTTTCTGTTTCTTAGTTTTCCTTCGGGGGGCGCTCCTTCCCCACAGGGCTGGGCCTTCCCAGGTTCAGCTGTGCTCGCTCTCTCCTCAGCGCTTCCAATTGCTGTTCTCCTTGTGGGAATGGGACCAGCGGAGCCTTTGGGCACCCAGTCCCGTACACTCAGCACCAAGAAGCGCCGTGCCGGCCAAAAGAGTCACGCTGGCGACCGGGTGGCTCCTTCGCCGGGAATCTCCCAGTCTTTGGGCATCGAAAATTCGTCTGCAATTGCAGCATCCACTCGCTCTCTGCGCTTTCACTGGGAGCTACAATCCTGAGCTGCTGCTACGTGGCCATCTTGGATCTCTCTCGGCTCGGTGATGAAGTTTTTTCTGTTTGTTAGTTTTCCTTTGGCGGACGCCCGTTCCCCACAGAGCCGGACCTTCCCGGGTTCGCTGTGCTTGCTGCAAAACTCTCAGTCCTCAGCTCTTCCAATTGCTGTTTTCCTTGTAGGGATGGGACCAGCCGAGCCTGTCCGTCCCGTATACTCCACACCGGGAAGCGCTGCACTGGGGCACCGGCAAAACAGCTGTGCCAGCCAAAAGAGTCATGCTGGCGACCCGTGTGGCTCCTCTGCCAGGAATCTCCCGGTCTGTGGGCAACAAAAATTCGTCGGAAAGTGCGGCGTCCACTCGTTCTCTGCGCTTTCACTGGGAGCTACATTCCTGAGCTGTTGCTAATCGGCCATCTTGGATCTCTCCTCTTATGGTGTTTTAAAAGATGCTGAAGCACAGGGCTGGGGGGTTGGGGAGAGATAGCATGGGGAGAAATGCCAGATATAGGTGATGGGGAGGAAGGCAGCAAATCACACTGCCATGTGTGTACCTATGCAACAATATTGCATGTTCTTCACATGTACCCCAAAAAATAAAATGTAATAAAAAATAAAATTAAAAAAAAAAAGGAAAATGTGGCACGCATACACCATGGAATATTATGCAGCCATAGAAAACGATGAGTTTGTGTCCTTTGTAGGGACATGGATGAACCTGGAAACCATCATTCTCAGCAAACTGACACAAGAACACACAATCAAACACTGCATGTTCTCACTCATAGGCGGGTGTTGAACAATGAGAACATGTACACAGGGAAGGGAGCATCACACACTGGGGTCTGTTGGGGGGAAATAGGGGAGGGACAGCAGGGGGTGGGGAGTTGGGGAGAGATAGCATGGGGAGAAATGCCAGATATAGGTAATGGGGAGGAAGACAGCAAATCACACTGCCACGTGTGTACCTATGCAACAATCTTGCATGTTCTTCACATGTTCCCCAAAACCTAAAATGCAATTAAAAAAAGATGCTGAAGTGATCCAAATGTAAAACTGGTATTTCCAAATCTGTAATATACTATACAATTTTCATAGATATTCTGTGAGGGATGAAATATTTGCTTGTCCCAGTAAACTTAGAAGAACTGGGTTAAATATGAAACATTTCTTTACGAAGGGGTTCCTCAGAGCCATTAACATGTGTTGGTTGTTCTCAGTCACCACAGGAGGACTAAAAAAGCAGCCTTCTCCAAACATATTTGATTACAGAACCTTCTGTTCATAGAATAACTTTTGACACTTTCCAAAATGTCAGTGTTCTACTGAGTGCAATTTAGGAAACACACATTCCAAATAAATGCCTTCAGATTTGCTGAGAGAAATTCTACCAGGCTTCTCCAAGTGAACAATCTTACTTGTCTACTGATAGGCATGATGGGAGTGGGCAGGAAAAAAGTGCCAGAAGCTTCAGAATTAGACTAAATTGACAAATCCAAAGAAGGATGGCATCAATCAGACTCAAAAACCCATGACCATTTGAGAAACTGAATCATCAGAGCTAACAAAAGGTGACCAGGAAATAAAGGCAAGTCAAAACAAGTAGGGAATCAATAATCCTAGTAGTCTTGGGTAGCAGAGCTTAACAAGAAGAGCAGACCCCAGGATGCATCAGGAATGTTTCTGAACCCGACACAACTCAGCTTTATATAGTAGTTATAATTCAGTTTTACAGTCAAGCTTGGTGGAAGCACAAGTGACTCCACTGAAAGGAACATCTGAGATTGAGGGAATATTGGCATTTGACTCCTGTACTGGGGAAAGTTCCAGAAACCTTTGACTGGAGAGTAATATAAGAATACAAAATAAAAAAAACTGAACAGGTAGACTTATAAAGTTGCCTGACATGATATCTATAGCATCTGAAATGCAATGGCCACAATAAGTGTTTCAGCAAACCTATGCCCATATAATCTATCAGCCAAATTGTTAGCTTCAGATAGTACAGGAAATAACTACAAGTATTTCATCTTCTTCTGCTATGGCTTTGTTCAGGCCCACATGGTTTCTTACCTTGATGCATAACTACTCTCCTTGCTGTCTACTTACCTCTCACAAATGTATGCACTATACTTCTACCAGGTTACTGTAGCTCTGACGACAACATTTCCCTGTTTGGGTGTCTCCTCATTTCTCTCTGTTCTTTCTCACGTGTTTTACATGTATCTCCTTCATCCAGATATTGCCTTCTTCTAGGTCTCTTCTTATTTCATCTTCTCACAACTTTTAACTTGAGGATATCCATTTGATTTGTGCCTTTTCTTAGGATGCCCAAATGCCTGAGATGCCCCTACATCATCCTAGACTGAACCAACCCTTGTAACTTGACAACTTTGGTCATTCTTTAAGTGGTCTCCATGTCCTTCCTGAAACTTTCACTCACTACCCTTTCTCTCCTTTCTCTCACTCCCTCTGGCCTGGATTCCCTTAAATGTGGTCCCATACTACACCATGCTTATGCTCATCTATACACACGTCATACTGTATGGAATGTGTTTTATTTGTGTATCTGTTTCAATTACTATAATTTCTTCTTCACTAGACTGAGAGTAGGGACATAGATTGATGGGTGAGTGGCTTGAGCTGCAGGGAAGCCTTCTGTTCATCTCTCTTGGCACCAGCAGGTCCCTAGCCTATCACCACTTCATCTTAATTTAATTCACACACTGTATACCTCAGAAATTATCAATTTTCTCTTTGTTAGAGGGAGAGAAGGTGATAAATTCTGTAGTGAATAGTAGAACACTATGTTCACCAGAATTCAAAGGAGGCTAGAGAAGGCAGACTGGTCTAGCAGGGCTGCGCCCAGAGAGAGGAAAAATCAGAGTGAGGATACAGAAGTATGTCTCTCAGGATGCTGTGTCTGGTAGAGAAGGTCACATTTCAGATCTACAGTCCTGTTGGAACAAAGTTAAATCAATATGGCATGCATAGTGTAGGGGTGGAGATAAGAGTCAATTTCAGGTACCTCTTTTCATCTACATGTTAAGACATGAATATAGAATATTTAAAACATTCCTGTGAGTATAAATACATTATATACTTATATAAATATGGGTAATATGTACTTATTATACATATACAGACTACTTAAGATATGCTTATATAAAACATTAGAATATTTCAATATTCTCTATATTTTGTGAAAATTCATCACTGATTTTGGTTGATCTTGAAAATGACTGCCTATTTTTCAAGTACCCCTAGGTACCAGCAAGGAGAATTTCAGGCACATTATAGAGCCTATATTTGAAAACAGATCATTCTGCCCACCAAGTGTAATGAAATTCTGGCTAGCTGTATTTTTCTCAACTATAATTGCAAACACAAAATATTAAATTTCTTCTCATTTATATAGATTTAATCCTCACAACAACCATATAAAATTACTTTTATGATGTGTTTTTCTATGCATGAAAGAACTCAGACTCAGAGAAATGAGAAATGACAGAGTTTTGTATCCATGATTTTTCAGTGCCACTGCACCGTATCTTCAAGTGTACCAATTTCTGTCTTATACTGCATAGTGTTTCCATAGTTTGTTCAAACTTCAGCTACTTGAAAATCTTACCCAGTCCTAATTGTGCGACCCCCGGTTGTGGGACCCCAACCCGCGGAGGCAGGCACCCAGTAGTTACGAGGCAGGACGCGTGGTGGCCGGTACCGACTTTATTGGGATCTCCGGGCGACTTAGGCGGGCAGGGAGGAATTGCGCACGCTTTTTTTGTTTAGTTGGCTTTATAGGGGCAGAGGGCCTGGGGCGGTGGGAGAGCAGAGGAGGCGGGTGATGATTGGTTAGTCCCGGTTGCTGGGCGGGGAGTTTTGCCGGACGGGAAGTTTAGTGGGCAGGAAGTTAGGGGAGAGCTAATAAGGCAGATGGTGATTGGCCAGGTTTTAGGCAGGAAGTCTGCTGGGCGGGAGCTGAAGGGGCAGGTGGTGATTGGTTAGGTGGTTGCTAGGCGGAAGGGAGCTGGAGTTCCTTTAGCCGGGGTCGTTGTGCTGAGTCACATAAGGGAGTTAAGCACTTTCCATGTGGACTCCTTGCGGGGGAAGGGCTTTCCTTATCAGGAGTCGGGCTCCTTCCACATGGCTGGGGGATGGGGCCAGAAATTCCCCTACCAGACACTAATCATTTTCCATGGTGTCCCCCATTTCCCTATTAGGTTAGGTAGAGTTGCTTCATGTAAATAACACTAGGTTGACAGCTACTTTTGGGACTCTAGTCTTGACTATTTAGACTTTTTAAAAAGGTTGTATCCTAAGAGGAGATTCCACCTGCCCCTTTCAAGGTGCAATGTGTCACATTTAGTCTTTAAGGTATTCACAGACTATTTTTTCCTTTTCCCCCAAGCCCTAAGGCCTGTCTTTGCCACTCCTCAATCCTTATCTCCATCTTCTTCCACACCCTCCATTATTATAGAACTGTCTTAGACAAAAAAAAGCTTGGTTCACACTTCTTAGCATGCAAGGGCTTTCATAGTTCAGTCCAAACTTATCTGTCTAGCCTCATCTCCCACCACTCATTCTCTCCACACACCCTCCCTCCCAGCTATACTGAACTTCTCACTCTTCTCATCACGTACTAAGCCTTTTCATGCGTCTGCCAGGAATTCTGTTTCTTTCTTTCTCATATGAACTTGTACTCATCATTAATAACCCAGCTTAAAGATGGGTTCCTCTGCCTCCAGTCTCTTCCCCTGCACTTCATCATGTAATATAGGTCTGCAATCCCCTATATGCCACCATGGAGACCAAAGAGTTTCAAAAGTTAGAGTGTTTGGAATTTTAGAATTGTAACATGCTATCTTCATTGTTTATTATACAACACCCATTGTGGCCTGGGAAACATCATATATTCAACCATTTTAATATTTCACTAGCAAAACATATGCAGAGTAATAGTAATTAGTATAAATAATCTTGCATCAGGTCAGATCAAGTTTTGCTGCCAGATAAACTATTTTTCACTTTTTTTAAGGTTAATTTAATTTAATTTTTAAATTTTTTAAATTGCACTTTAGGTTCTGGGGTACAGGTACAGATCATGCAGGATTGTTGCAAAGGTACACACATGGCAATGTGGTTTGCTGCCTTCATCCCCCTATCACCTACATCTGGCATTTTTCCCCATGTTATCCCTCCCCAACCTCCCCACACCCCCACTGTCCCTCCCTTGGCTCCCCCCAACAGACCCCAGTGTGTGATGCTCCCCTCCCTGTGTCCCTGTGTTTTTCACTTTCAAAGAGGTTTAATTTTGTAATTGTGAGTAAGAGTGTACACTAGTATTGCTGAATTAATTATACCATGACAAAGTAGAGTTCTTCCCACATATACAAGACTTTTTATTTTATTTTATTTTTATTATTTTTTGCAACAGGGTTTCACCCTGTCACCCAGTGCATTGTGGCAGTCTCGGCTCACTGCAACCTCTGCCTCTGGGTTCTGGTCATTCTCCTGCCTCAGCCTTTCCCAAGGAGCTGAGACTATAGGCACAGGCGGCCACACTCAGCTTTTTTTATTTTATTTTTTTTGTATTCTTAGTAGAGACAGATTTTCGCCATGTTGTCCAGGCTGGTCTCAAACTCCTCGGCTTGAGTGATCTGCTAGCCTCAGTCTCACAAAATGCTGGGATTATGGGTGTGAGCACTGTGCCCTGCCAAGGTTGTTTTAATATTAAGAAATACATTAATAAAACACACCATATTAAGACCTCAAAGGAGAACAACTGTTTTATGTCTCAATAGTTTTTTAAAAAAGAAAAACATTTGACAAACTCCAACATGCATTATTAACTTCTAAAAAAGAAAATACGTGGACCCATACCATATATATGCTTGCATTATCCTTAATGTAGTAACACTAGAAGTAGTTCCATCAAATGGAGCAAGACGTGAATGCAACCTATCTCTGTTATTATTTAATAATGTTCTGAAATACTGGTCAATGCAATTAGAGAAGAGAAAGAAATGAAGTTACAATATTAGAAAATAACTTTTATTTGCTTTGCAGATATACATGGTTGTATACCCAGTGATGATAAATTGCTAAAAACTCTTCAAAGCAATAAGATAATTCAGTAAGATGGGTAGTTACACATTTATTACATATATGTATATATGTATATATATGTGTGTGTGTGTGTGTGTGTGTGTGTGTGTGTGTTTTTATTAGGTAGGTCTGACTCCATCCTGTTCTCCCTCTCTCACTGTCATATATATATATATATATCATATATATGTCATATATATATCATATATGTCATATATATGTCATATATATGTCAGATATATATCATATATATGTCAGATATATATCATACATATATCAGATATATATCATATATCATATATATGTGTATATATAGTATATATATGTATATATATATATGATATATATCATGATATATATATGACATATATATGATATATATATGACATATATGTCATATATCATATATATATATATCATATATCATATATATATCATATATATATGTCATATATATATGTATATGCTATAAATATTAAACTAGTTTGGCACTGAAAAAGAAACAGAGAAATCAGTATAACAAAATAGAGAGTCCTGAAATATACCCTAACATTTTTGTAAATTTAGCATACTATAAAGGTTACATTTCTGATCAGTGGTGGAGTGTTTACTTGATCAATGGTTTTGAAAAACTGACTATTCAAAAATAATCATCATTACTCACATCAAAATAAATCATAGGTGTATTAAAGATATGAACATAAGAAGTCATAAAAATTACTTAAGAAAACATTAGTAAATGTATTTATAATCTTGTAATGGTGAAGACCTTTCTAGCAAGACAAAATCCAAAACCCATAAAAGAAACAATGAATATATTTCACCACATTAAAATAATAATTTAAAAACTTCCTTCTGTATAACAAGAAACAATCTAAAAACAAAGTTAAAAATACAAATGATAAGCAAGGGAAATAGAAATGGTGAAGAAGGGAACATATTTGCTAATATGCATACCAGATAAATAGCTATTTTTTATAGTCTACAAAAAACTCATACATTAATAAGAAAATGGCAATCAATCTCACAACAAAAAAATATGGATAAAAAGTAAGAACAGAAGATTTATGACAAAGATAATTTAAATGGTCAGTAAACATTGGAAAAGTTGCTATAATATGTATAATTGAAAACATGCACATTGAAAGAAGAAAATATGATTTTTGACCTCTTATATTGATAAAAACAACAAAGCTAATAATATTCAGTGCTGGCAAGGGTATGAGGAAACAGGTACCCTCCTGCCCCTGGAGCTTCTTAGAGTTGGGTAATCTCTTGTTAGGGAGGGGCATAGATGTCTTATGTAAGAATGTAATCTATCATTTATCTAGAGTTTCATGATTTCCAGGTGTGCTTTTATTTGGTCATTATAACAATTGCTATATCAATATGAGAAAATAAAGATTCGTAGAAATTATAATAATTTATTCATATTAGCTAGTGAATGATAGAGCCACAATTTGAACTCACACCTCTGACACGAAATCAGGAGGGTGCATCAGGTAGGTATTTGCATGTCTTTCAAATCTAAATCTTATCCGTTCATTCAACAAGTATGTACTGAGCATGTACTATATGTCAGGCACTATTTTAGGTACTGGGGATAGAATGGTGACCAAAACAAACTATCTGCCTTCATGGGGCCTACATTCTAGTAGAAGGAGAGAGACAATAAATAAATTAATATAAAGTATGTCAATTGGTGACAAATGTGACAAAAAATAAAGTGGAAAAAGATAAAAAGTACTAGTGTGAGTGATGTGTTTCAATATTAAGTAGAATGGTCAAAAAGACATAATTGGGAAAGTAACATTTGAGGAAATATTTGAAGGAAGTGAGGTAATGAGCCATATGGATTTCTTGGGGAATGGCCCGACCTTTGCCAATGTGGGAGCATTTCTGGTGTGTTTGTGGAACAGCAAAAAAACCAGTAGCTGATGAGGAGTGAGTAAGAGGGAAATAAGGAGGAGATAAGGTCAGAGGGGTAAGGAGGTGAGGGAGGCAGATAGTGTAGGACCTTTGGTTTTTTGCTCTGAGTGAAATGTGAGGTCATTGGTTGGCATGTCCTCCTAAAAGAATACTTAGGCAGAAAGAATCACCTTGTTGGTGACCCTTGGGGAGCCTATGCAGTCACCAGAAGCAACTATAACCTACCTTCTGACTAACCAGCGTGCCTCATCACCTCCCTTTCAGTACTAGATGGGCCTTGCCTCTCATGAGCAGCCAGTTTGACATTTTTGTTCCCCTACCCAAAGCTCCCCACCTTATGAGACTGGAAGCAGTCTGCTTGGCAGGCAGAATGGCTCAAGCAGATGGCAGCAATCTGATAGCAGGCAGAGGATTCCAGAGAAATTAGCTGATGAAAGGAAAAGATGGTTGTTATGCTCATAAAGTGGGGGAACTTTATGAGGAAAGAGGTGCTAATCTTCATTCCAGCTGGTGTTCGATGAGTGAAGATGAAGATATTACTCAAGCCAGAGAACTGCCAGTGTAGTGGAAAGAGAAAGCAAATGTTGTCCATTGCAAAGGCTGGGATCTTTATGTAAGCACCTTGCTTCAAGGGAAGACTGGCTGGATCATAACAAAGAATCCCTTGGAGTCTCTGGGCAAAATTATCACTTTGGAGATATTAACATATTATTTGCATTTCATTTTCATTTATCCACTTCATTAGTCCCAGTACTGATGATTACTTGATCTGAGATAAGAACTGAACCCACTGCTTGGCAGAGTGAGAGTTAGCTTTTATCATTGCTATTATTGCTTCTGTTGTTAGTGCTAAAAACAAGCAGTAAGAAATTAGGAAATCCTACAGATTTTTTTTGTTTGCTTTATTTTGTTTTTGGTTTTGGACAGTGAAACTCTTTTGTGTAAAGTTGCTATTATGAAAAGTCCTAATATATACTTGAAAACATGAAAGTAATATTTTATTATCACAAACTTATTTTGTAAGTTCAAATATATGACATTTATTTATTATAAAGTCAATGAGAATAAGGCTGCCTTGATGATGAAAAAAGGTGAACATATAACAATTTGTTCATGTATGGTGCTGCTGTCACAGTTTCTAATAACTGAATGAAAACAGTTATTTTTTATAGAGATGGGGTCTCGCTATGTTGCCCAGGCTAGTCTCGAACTCCTGGACTCAAGCAATCCTCTCACCTTGGCCTCCCGAAGTGCTGGGATTAAAGGCATGAGACACCACACCCAGCCTGAAAACAGTTTTTCTTTTTAAATTACAAACTAAGTATTTGTAAAACTCTTGAAATATCTCTCTTGCATATAAACTTTAAGAAATGCAATTTGGACCCCAAGAAGTGATACATGACCTAAAACTGTACTTCTCACATCTTAGGGCTTTGGAGAAATATCCTCAGGGCATCTCTTGGATGAAGGGGAGATAAAATTCTACTTTCAGTCCTTCACCTTGCTTCAACCAAAGCAGCTCTAATTTTATCTATCTTATATGCTAGACTTTCACTAGAAGTTTTACTTGATAGATACATTCAGTCACTGTTAATAGTAGCATAGTATTCTATTATAGAAAGGTAGAGAAATAGTATAGAGAGACTATTATAAACCAAGGTTCCTGGTCATGAAAGACTTTTGAAAAATACTGTTTTTGTCTATCACATTAATACTAATCAAGAATCTGGGTCTTATTTATGAGACAGGTCTGGCCTAAGGTCACATAGTACTTCAGTAGCAGAAACTATATTAAAGCAGTCCTCTTCTCACAATTCTGCAAAGGCTCCCATTTCACACAGGAAAAAAAAAGTCAGAATCCATCTCCTTTGTCTTCTCATTACTTCTCTGACACCTTCTCTTATTATTTTCTCCTTATATCTTGCCGCTTTAGCCACACTGGCCTGCTTATTGTTCTTGCACACAATGGACATGCTCCTAACTTAGCTAGGAAAGCTCTTTCTGTTTGAAATTCTCTCAGTCCCTGCCATGACAACTTTGTTGCTCACTCCTTCCTCTCCTTCAAATATTTGTTCAAATTAAACCTACTGAGACCTAACCACCTTAGTTAATATTGCAAACTGCCTCCACCTCTAGAACTCCTGATACCCTTTGCCCTACTCTTCCCTACCTTTTCCCATTTTCATATAATTTATCATCTCAAACCATAGGATATACTTTATTTACTTTTTTAGGGTTTACAGCTTACTGTTTTTCTCACTTCTTAGGATACTAGTACTCTAGGTATGTTGATACAGAAAATGAGCCTGTCACTGGAATACAAATTTCAGAACCGCATATATTTTTGTCTATTTTGCTCTCTTCTGTATTCTAAACACCTAGAACAGTGCTTGGCACATAGTAGTTACTCAGTAAGTATTTGTATTTGAATGAAGACTTCTTCAATTTATTTCTGATGTCTCTTAAAGTCTCTCTCCAGGCCTGTGTTTTTCTCATCTCTGCTCAATGTCTCTCCATTTTCTGGCACTTAGTATGAGCTTTGAGCATGCAAAGCACTTGGGCTTCACCTATGCTGACAGGCCATGGTATCCCCATGTCATTTTGTGCTTTATTCACTCTGGCCTTCACATATAGCTTGGGCAAAGACTTGTAAATAGCTAAAACTGACTGAATATGAAATTTATCATGGTCTTTCTATCTAAAAGCAACCAAAAGATCTCCCTTTCTTTCTTCAGCAGGCAGAAGAAGTGGATTTGACTAAGCAAATTGGTAGGAGTAATTGGCATCCCTCATCAAGAGAGACCTCTTCACCCCCAAATATAGCCATTAAAGGTATGATTCTATCTATTAATCCTGTAGATTTATTTTTATTATTTATTAATTCTGTAGACCATAAGAGTGAACTGTGAAAGAACACAAAACTCCTCTGCATAATAATTATGTCCCACTAATTTCAAGGGCAACTCTGGTTCCATCCTCTATATTCCTCCATCTGAGTTTATAACACATTGGTTCTGAGAAAACAAAATTTATGTCTGCCTTTTGGAGATGTGTTTACTTTATGACAGACAAATAGAGAAATCAGCAGACTCCCATCTTTCACAGCTAGGAAAATAAAGGACAAATTTAACTTGGAGGATCCATGCTCACCCTCCTTCCTTTATGGGAAATCAATTTTGTAGGAGAGATGCACAAATCTGAAGAGGTGATCAGGAGAAAATAAGGTGAGAGGGGAATGACTGAAATCAAGCCAGATTAGCAAATCAAACCTGATCATCCATAAGGTAGCAAATGGGAAGATGCAAGGGGCCTGTAGATCTCTCTAGTAATACAGGGATGAGATTGGAGTTGGGGTTAGACAGTGTTAGACTTTCTAGGAGAGTATTTTATTCTGTCTTTTTAAGTTGAAAGTAAAGGAAGGAACCCTACCAGAAATTGGAAGGCAAATGGGATAACATTGTTCCTAGGATTTTCCAAAGCCCTGGAAATATCCATAGAACATGATTACAGGGTCACTGTATCAATGAAATAAATGGCTGAAATAACTCTAGTGCTCCTTATGCTTTTATTATTTGGTCAGAGGCCCCTTCTTATCTTCAACAAACAAATAACTGAAAAGTTTTGTAGTCTTTATGGCCCCATGCAACACATCCACAGGCATAAACTTCCAGCCATCCATAGCCCACTGGAGGCCTATGCCTGTGGATGTCAAAACTGGCTTTATTTGAAATTTATGACCAATTGTTAGTTTCAAGTTAGAACCATTCCCCAATCATGGTTTCTTTTGAATGGCTGCAGGGCAGAAACCAAACCTGAATTGATAACTGACTAATACAGGAATATTCCTCTAATGAAGAACAAGGGTGTGTTTGTGGAGGAGGCAGGAGCAGGGAACAGACTATTGTGGTTAACTAAATATTCTGGTCAATAGAGAGGTTTCTAAGCAGTTTACCATGATTCTTGTTCTTGAGTCACTGACACTTATGATCTTAATTCTCCTGGAACATTATGAGGGAATATTATTACCTCTTTCCTATAGACAGAAAAACTGAGGTTCAGAGAGACTAAATGACTTGCTGCAGGTAACATAACTAATAATTGAACTAAGACTCAAAACCCATCTTTTGTTTCCAAATCCAGTTGTTACTGCTGTTTCTAAATCAGCTATGTTACTGCTCCTATAGGACATGTTTGTTGTAGAAGAAATAAAAAAAAATAAGAACATACAAAGATGCCTTTAAATTCATCAAAACCATAGTGCAGTCATGGGCTCACAATAATGTCTACCATTTTCTGAGATCCTATGTTCTAGGCCTTTTACATTCATTGTTATAAATAACCCTGATTTTTGCAGAGGATGAATTATTGGTTCAGAAAGATTGATATGCTGTATGATTTATTTATTTATTTATTTATTTTTCAGAAGGAGAAAGAGAGAGGGGAAGTTTTTTTTTTTTTTTTAAGACAGAAGTAGAATAAAAGAAAAAAGGAAGAAAGAGAAAGAGGGAGAGAGAACGAGAATCTTGCTCTATTGCTCAGGATTTAATTCAAATCTGTGAAATGCTTATGCAAACTAAA
>PVKP010047012.1:0-15266 GCA_004027715.1 Plecturocebus donacophilus | reverse complement strand
GTCTGACTGGGATGGAAGTAGAGTACTTGTGTGTTCTGTCAAAAGTATGTTAAATGTTGTTATGTTTCCTGCACTGAAAAACACCCTAGGACTGATTTCTGGCATCACCACAATTGTTGGGAGGTTGGATGTCACGGCTTAATAGAGACAGACTGGCAGCAATTTTGTGACCTTTATATAATGTGGTGAGTCCAGAACACTCATCCTGTAGACTTCCTTGTACATTTGTTTTGCCATTTCCTGGTTTTCCGAAAGCCGTTTGATAGCAGGTGTCATTTGAGGGAGGAGCATGCCAAGGCGGCATTAAAATTATACCGGGCACATCAGCGCCCTCTGGCAAGCTACGGGGGAGCAACTCTTCTCCCTCCTTGGCCTCTCCCGCCTGGCCCATTGACTCAAGCAAAATACAGGCCCATTAAGTTAATTGTGCTCTCTTTACAAGATCTAGCCATAGAGGCACTTTTAAAACCAGTGGTGGAGAGGGTGGAGTACGAGTACAATGCCTGCCAGAATTGGATATATCATGAACATCACAAAACCTGCGTTGTTGTTAAGAGTGTAAGAGAGAAAAGAAAAGGCAACAAGTAGTGGGAGAGAGGAAGTGGATAGAAAGAGAGGAGAGAGGGGATAAAAGAAAGGAAGGAAAAAGAAAGATGAGAAATAAAAGGGAGAAAAGGAAATATAAGGTAGATAAAAAGAGAAGCCAGCAACGAAAATGGGTTCATCTGGCTCCCAGGCTTGTACCCCTCTCCAGTGCAAGACAGCCAACTTTAAGAGCAGATTTTAAGGCCAATATGGAGTAAAGTTAACTGCTGGAAAACTCCGCACTTTGTGTGAAGTAGAATGGCCATCTTTTGAAGTTGGGTGGCCAGACACTGGAACTTATGACCCAAAAATCACTCAGGCAGTATGGAGCATAGTCACAGGGACCCCTGGGCATCCTGACCAGTTCCCTTACATTGATCAGTGGTTAAGCTTGGTCCAACAGCCGCCTCCATGGTTAAAGCACTGCATAAAACAGGCTGGACTCTAAGTTATGTTACTCGGTCCAAGAAAGGCCCCAACCGCATTGGCTATTCTTCCAGTCCCAGAAGAAGATCTAGAATTCTCTCCACCTTATTTTGGATCCCCTGGGCATGGGGCACACCATCCCTCCCTGGAAAGTACTGAGGGTCAAACTGAACAAGGAGCTCACCATCTCCCCCCAGACAGTACGGGGAGCCAATCCTTATCCCCACTCCATACCCACAGTAGGGTCGCATATACTCCAAAGGTACTGCCTCTGAGAGAGGCCCCCCTCAGTGGAGGGAGGAAGCCGAGGACGCCCCTTCTTTATTCACATCCCTTTCTCCTCCAGTGATCTATATAACTGGAAGACCCAGCATCCCCCCTTTTCTGAAAAATCTCAAGCACTCATCGGGCTGTTGGAATCTGTTCTACAGACCCACCGCCCCACTTGGGATGATTGTCAACAATTGCTTTTGGTACTTTTTACTGCTGAGGAAAGGGGCAGAATTAGACAGGAGGCCCATAAGGCCATAATTGGAAGAGGGGGGTGCTCAGTGGAGGAGCACCAGGAATGGATAGATGAAGTGTTCCCTTCCACCCACCCCCAATGGGACCCAAATACCTTGGCAGGTCTGCAGGCTCTGAACAATTTTCACTGGTACTTACTAGTGGGAGTCAGGGGAGCAGCTCGTAAGCCCACTAATCTTTCTAAGGTGGGGACTATAACTCAGGGTCCACAGGAGTCGCCGGCTGCCTTTCTTGAGTGCTTACAGGATGCTTATCACACCTACACTCCTATTGACCCTGAGGCTCCAGAGAATCAGCGGGCTATCAATCTGGCCTTTGTTTCTCAGTCAGCTCCAGACATAAAAAAGAAGTTGCAGAGACTAGAGGGGTTCCAGGGAATGAATATGTCCCAATTGTTGGAGATTGCCCAAAAGGTATTTTACAATAGAGACACTTCAGAAGCTAAACAAGATAAAAGGGTTACTAAAGCAGTGATAGCAGCACTTCAGGAAACTCGAGTCATCCCACGGGGACCGGGGACCTCACAGGGATCCCCTTGGGGTCCCAGACTCAAGCTGGGACCCAACCAGTGCACATTTTGCCGACAGGAAGATCACTGGAAGCACGACTGTCTGGAAAGAAAAAGACTGGGGGCAGGTCAGGGAAGACCACCAAGGGCTATCCTGAATTTAGAAGGCCAGGACTGATGGGGCCAGGGCTCTTATTTATTAAGCCCCCAGGAGCCCAGGGTCACTTTAAATGTTGGGGGCACACCTGCCAGTTTCCTAGTCGACACCGGGGCAGCTCACTCGGTCCTTACTCAGCCTCTAGGACCACTATCTAATAAGAAAACAGTTATCTAGGGGGCCACAGGAAAGACCACGACAAGCCCCTGGACCACCAGGCATTCTGTCAATCTGGGAAACGGCACCGTCACTCACTCCTTTTTAGTCATTCCAGAGTGTCCATATCCACTCCTTGGGTGGGACTTACTCCATAAACTTCAAGCAAACATTTCCTTCAATGAAAATCAGGCTTGCCCCTCAATTCCTCCTCCCTTAGCATCAGGGCCACCTCAGCAAATCCTTATCACCTGTGCTCTGTCAGAAGACTATCTCTTTCAGGAAGCTTTGTCTTCAGAGGTAAATTAACCACCTACATCAGAACTCCTCAGTCAGTTCCAAGAGAAAGTGCCCAGAGTGTGGGCTGAAACAAGTCCCCCAAGTTTGACAAGTCACCGCACTCCAGTTGTGGTCCAACTACTAGCAACAGCAACTCCAGTCCAGGTATGACAATACCCCATGAGTCAGGAAGCCAGACGGGGAATTGCTCCACATGTAACCAGACTCCTAAAAGGAGGAATCCTCATTCCCTATAAGTCCCCCTGGAATACCCCTCTATTCCCTGTTTTAAAACCAGGTACAAAGGACTATAGGCCTGTACAGGACTTAAGGGAGGTGAATAAATGAGTGGAAACTGTCCACCCTACGGTTCCAAACCTGTACACCCTCCTAAGTCTCTTAAGCCCAGAACAACACCATTATACTGTTCTGGATCTCAAAGATGCATTCTTTTGCATCCCGCTGGCCCCTGTCAGCCAGCCCATATTTGCTTTTAAATGGACTGACCCAGATACAGGGGTCTCAGGGCAACTTACTTGGACAAGACTGCCGCAAGGTTTAAAAAATTCCCCTACTCTGTTTGATGAGGCAGTTAGCCAAGATCTTGCCACCTTCTGAGCTGAGTTCCCCGAGTGTACCCTACTTCAATATGTGGATGACTTATTGCTGGCAACAAAAACACGAGAGGCATGCAAAGAGATCACTCAATCACTGTTAGAGACCCTACAGACCTTGGGATATTGGGTGTCAGCTAAAAATGCCCAACTTTGCCAGCCAAAGGTTACATACCTGGGGTACGTTATAGAAAAAGGTAACCGGGCACTGGCACCCAGTTGGGTTCAAGCAGTACTGCAAATACCCACCCCCACCACAAGACACCAGGTATGAGAGTTCCTGGGAGCAGTAGGGTACTGCAGGCTATGGATTTTGGGATTCGTTGAAATAGCCAAGCCCCTGTATATGTGTACTTGTACTGAAGAAAAACAGCCTCTAGTTTGGACAGAAGTAGAGCAAAAGGCTTGTGACAGGCTCAAGACTGCCCTAGCAACGGCCCCAGCCCTGGCCTTGCCAGACATATCTAAACCCTTCCAGTTGTTTGTACATGAAAAGCAGGGAGTGGCTAACGGGGTGCTCACCCAGACATTGGGACCATGGTCCTGACCAGTCACCGACCTCTCAAAAAGACTTGATCCTGTAGCCTCTGGGTGGCCAGCTTGTCTGAGGTCGGTGGCAGCTGCAGACCTATTAGTTAAGGAAGCAGATAAACTAATGCTGAGGCAGGAGTTAAACGTAGTGGCACCCCACGTGGTGGAGTCACTACTCCGTGGAGCTCTGTGAAAATGGATGTCCAATGGCCGCATAGTTCAATACCAGGCCTTACTCTTGGACCAGCCCTGTATAAAGTTTTTAAAGACTGCAGTTTTAAAGCCTGCCACACTGCTGCCAGACAGCAATCCAGAGGAACCCATACATGACTGCCAACAGATGGTGGACGTCCTCCATGTGGCTCGACTGGACCTCACCGACTTCCCTCTGCAGAACCCAGAGGAGGTACTGTATACAGACGGCAGCAGTTTCATGGTCGATGGAATCAGGTATGCCAGGGCAGCTGTAGTCACTCTAGAGCGGGTCATCTGGGCTCAGGCTCTTCCACATGGAACCTCAGCCCAAAAGACAGAACTTACAGCTCTAACAAAGGCCTTGAACTGGGCAGAGGGAAAAACTGTTAACATTTACACAGATAGCCGGTATGCCTTTGCTATGGCTCATGTACATGGAGCCATTTATGAAGAAAGGGGACTACTTACCTCAGAGGGAAAGATCATCAAAAACAAAGAAGAAATCCTAGCCCTACTAGAGGCTATATGGAAGCCCAAGGCAGTGGCATTAATACACTGCAAAGGACACAAAAGGGAGATTCACCAGAGGCGAGGGGAAATAGAGCAGCTGACCTACAAGCCAGACAGGCAGCTTTGGGATCAGTAAAACCTCTGACTCTTGTGACTCTGCCGGCCCCAACCCTGCTCTCTATCCCTGCATATGTACCTGATGAAGAAAACTTTGCTAAAGGCCAGGGGGGCACACAAGATTCCACGGGATGGTGGACTTTACCTGACTCAAGGATTGTGGTCCCCAAGGCTCTAAGATGGACACTAGTTAAGGACACACACCAGGCCACACACTTAGTGCAAACAAAACTGAGCTACTGAGGGCCAGATACCACATTCCACATCTACATGAACTTGTCAGGGAAACTACAACTCGATGTGATGTATGTGCCAGAGTAAACCCAGGAAACAGTAGACCTAGTCAGACAGGAATAAGATTTAGGGGTATTAGCCCGGGAGAACACTGGGAGGTGGATTTTACTGAAATAAAGCCTCCAGCATGCGGCTATAAATACCTCCTTGTGTTTGTAGATACCTTCTCTGGATGGATTGAGGCTTTCCCTACTAGGTTTGAAACCACACTAGTAGTGGCAAAAAGGTTGTTACAGGACCTAGTTCCTCGGTTCGGCTTGCCCCTGACTCTGAGATTGGATAATGGCCCTGCATTTATTGCACAAGTCTCCAGGGCCTGCCAAAGGCCCTGGGCATATCTTGGAAGCTTCATTGCGCCTATCATCCCCAGAGTTCGGGACATGTTGAGAGAATGAACCAGACTATCAAGGAGACTCTAACAAAATTCATACCAGAGACCGGTGAGAACTGGGTCAACCTGCTCCCCTTCGTCCTCCTCCGTGTCTGATGTATGCCCTATCAAAAAGGTTTCTCCCCTTTTGAAATCATGTTTGGTAGACCTCCTTCCTTGACCCCCAGATCCGTAGATACTGCGCATGCTGAAATTCATAATCATACACTTCTTAAGTCCTTGCAGGCACTCCAGTCTGTTCAATCACAGATACACCAGCTCATTAAGGACACCTGTCCCATTCCATTTGACCTCGCAGAGCAGCCCTCACACCCCTTCCAGCCTGGTGACTTTGTCCTTGTTAAAAGATTCACCACCTCCGGCCTCACTCCTCGTTGGAAGGGACCTTTCACTGTTATCCTGACCACACCCACCACACTCAAGGTAAAGGGACTGACAGCCTGGATACATAACACCCACGTTAAGGCAGCCCCGCTGGAAGAACATTGGAGAGTCGTACACCCATCCCCCGGTTCACTAAAGCTAAGACTCGTGTGCTCTTCGTGGTCACCATCCTCGCCTCCCTAACCTGTGTCATAAATCCCTATAGAAAACCTCCCTTAGACCCTATCCACTATCAATTGATCCTCACAGAAGAGTCAATGAAACAATCTGCTGGCTCTATAGTTGGAAGAGGATCAATCCTTAAAAATTTAACCCTAAAATATGTCCCAGGACAGTCTGTAACTTTCTCCCTGGACTTATGTGCCCTCCTTAAAGGTCCATGGCAGGCTAGGGCCTGGGCTACAGGCCCCATAATCCGATGTGGTAACCAAAATTATGAAAAAAATCTCCAAACTATAGGACTATACTTGTGTCCAGGATTCCCACAAGATGAAAATTGTAATAACTTAAATGAGTTCTTCTGTCCCCATTGGGGTTGTGAATCCATTTCTACAATACCAGGACATATTGTAAATAAGGACACTTTCATTCTACTTAATTGAAGCCCATCCCCAAACCCATGCACTGTCGCCTCCTGTAACCCCCTAAAACTAATAGTCCTGGATCAAAATAATGGATGGACTACAGGAGGCACATGGGGACTACGGGTATATATAGAGGGACTTGACAAGGGACACATCTTTACCATCCAACGTAGGACAATGTCCAGACTAAATAAATCTATAAGACCTCTTGCAAAAATTATAGAACCACAGGGACTTTTTCTAAGAGCACAGAACCCCCCGACTAACAAGTCAGTTACCCCTTACCCTCAACAATTTGCTCTTATGACTCTAGCTCTGTCAATCTGGGGCAAAACCCTGTTAACTTTGTTATCCTCAACACACCACCTCCTTAACAAGTCAAATCCAGAATTGAGAAAAGACTGTTGGCTTTGCTTAAATCCTCATCCTCTGTTTTATACTGGATTAGCTTCCCAATTACCTGCTATTTTGTCTAACTCCCCATGCTCCCAATCCATACTTTATCTGACCCTGGAAGATTTAGAAGGATCAGGACACTGCTACCACTCCCCAAAATACCCCCTTATAGACTGTTCATATAGGTACTATTTTAAGATTTCCAAATCAGTGACTTATAAAGATAAAGGCTTTTATTATAGGGCCCCAGATACCAACTGGTTAGCTTGTATTTTTGGCCTCACCAACTGTATTTCTGCAGACCAGTTTAATAGCACAACCCCCATACTTTGTACCCCAGTGCATATTCTCCACAGAGTTGACATTTACGATGGCAAGCAGGGATTTAATCTTTAAGTCTCATCAGATATGGCTGGTCAGTGGAAGTGAGTCCCTATCCTCATCCCTCTATTAGCTGGATTAGGCATTGCTGGCTCCACAGCAGTGAGAGTCTCAGCACTTGTAACTGGAGATGAAAATTTTAAGGTTCTTGCCACACAAGTGGATTCAGATATAACTCATTTAGAAACTTCCATCTCCCAACTCACTAATCAGGTTGAATCTTTGGCTGAAGTGGTCCTCCAAAACAGAAGAGGATTAGATTTACTGTTGTTAAAACAAGAGGGATTATGTGCAGCCCTTAATGAACAATGTTGTTTTTATGCTAATAACACAGGCTTTGTCTGAGAAAGGCTTTCTCTTGTCAGACAAAATCTCGAGACTAGAAGGCAACTTCGAGAGGCATCAGAAAATTGGTAGCAGAAATTGTTCTCTTGGTCCCCTTGGCTTATATCCCTTCTCACTGGTTTAATAGGTCCTCTAGTCCTGCTTTTACTAGGACTCATGGTCAGCCCATGTCTTCTAAACTTATTACTCAGATTCATACAAAATAGAATAGATTCAGTAAAGCTAATGGTATTAAAATCTAAGTATACTCCCATATCACAATAAATAACACATTAAAGGAATTAATGATTTAATTCCTGTACATAAGACAAGAGGGGAATGTGATGTGGCAAGGAAAATGGCTTCAGCCAGGCTAAATGTAATGGCTTCTCAGGCTCACAGGATACGTGACAAGGCACTATGATTACTTAGGCCAACACCAGGTGCAGACACCAGTGTCCATTTCAATG
The DNA here is from genome assembly GCA_004027715.1 of Plecturocebus donacophilus. Classification (NCBI taxonomy): domain Eukaryota; kingdom Metazoa; phylum Chordata; class Mammalia; order Primates; family Pitheciidae; genus Plecturocebus; species Plecturocebus donacophilus. The sequence goes on along the minus strand of PVKP010047012.1, from coordinate 7,439 downwards.
GAATTCCAGAACACGCCATTCAGGGTCACACTGACCCTCAAAGGATCCCCCCCACCCCCCATCTCTAACTGCTGGCCTTGGCTCCTGTACAAACTGCTTGCTTACTGATGTTGGGAGTTTTCACTGTCTCTAACTGCTGTCCTTGGTTTCTGTACAAACTGCTTGCTTGCTTGCAAAATCTGCTTGCAAAGATCTCCAGCCCCGCAAAAAATCCCCAAGCCCCTGAAAAAAGTGTTTTTTTAGTATAAAAGCCCAGCTCTCCCTCAACTCGGGGCCATGGGTTGGAGAGACGTGAGTCCTCCGTGGTCGCTGGCAATAAAGACCCTGCAATTTGTCATTTTTTGTCTTGGTGCTGGTCTTCTTATCGCACTAAAAATACAACACTGGTTGTTCCTTTCTATGTTTAGTGCTCCTTTCAGGAGCTCTGGCCTGGTGGTGGTGAAATCTCTCAGCAATTGCTTGTTCATAAAGGCTTTTATTTCTCCTTCACTTATGAAGCTTAGTTTGGCAGGTTATGGAATTCTAGGTTGACAGTTCTTTTCTTTAAGGATGTTGAATATTGGCCCCCACTCTCTTCTGGCTTGTAGGGTTTCTGCAGAGAGATTTGTTGTGAGTCTGATGGGCTTCCCTTTATGGGTAACCCGACCTTTCTCTCTGGCTGCCCTTAGCATTTTTTTCTTCATTTCAACCCTGGTTAATCTGATGATTATGTGCTTTGGGGTTGCTCTTCTTGAGGAAGATCTTTGTGGTGTTCTCTGTATTTCCTGGCCTTGAATGTTGGCCTGCTTTGCTAGCCTTTTGTTTGAAATGAAGAATGCTCTTTAATATTTCTTCTAGGACAGGTCTGGTGTTGAAGAAACCCCTCAGCTTTTGTTTGTTGGAAAAATCTTTGTTTCTTTTTAATGTTTGAAGGATACTTTCACCAGATTTTTATTCCAGTATAAAAGGTTTTTTTTTCTTCAACACTTTAAATATGCCATGCCCCTCTCCCTTGGCCTGTAAAGTTTCCACTGAAAAATCTGCTGCTATATGTCATGAAGCACCATTGAATGTTATTTATCACTTTTTTCTTGCTGCTTTCATCAGCATATTGTCATTATTCTTTCCATTTTTGATTTGAATATTACATGCTTTAAGGTAGTCTTCTTTGGGTTATGTCTTCTTTGTGTTATATAACCCTCTTATACTTGAATATTGACATCTTTATCAAGGTTTTGGTAGTTCGTTACTCTGCCTTTGAATAATCATTCTACCTCTCTCTCTTTCTCTCTCTCTCTCTCCCCCTCTCCCTTTTCTTTTAGGGCAATACCTATTAAATTTGCCTTTTTCAGGTAATTTTTTTTTTTTAGATCTTGTAGGCATTATTCATTGTCTTTTATTCTTTTTAATTTTGAGTCTTTCAAGTGTGTATTTTCAGATAGTCTGTCTTCAAAGTCACTAATTTTTTCTTCTGCTAGATCAATTTTTCCATCAAGAGACTAATGAATTATTCAGTATGCCCATGGTATTAATCTACTCCAGAAATTCACATGACTTTTAAAAATTATTTCAATTTTTGTGTTAAATTGTTCTTATAGGTTACTGAATTTCTTCTCTATTATTTTTAATTTCTTTGAGTTTCCTCAAAACAGGTATTTTGAATTATTTATTTGAAACTTCAAGTTTCCCTTCCTTTCCAGAATTGGTCCCTAGTGTCTTATTTAGTTTGAGATTCACATTTTTCTGTATGATCTTCATGCTTGTGGAAATCTTTGTGTCTGGGTGTTGTTCATTGGTGTCCGGGCATTTTCTGCAAAGAATCCAGTGATGTGAAGACGCAAGTATTAAAGATTCCTCAGTAAAAGAAACTCTCATAATTGGTGTATGCCCAGTATGGTGCCCACTACTACAGCTGAAGTACAAGGAGCAATTAGAGGGGCCTTTTATGAGCAAGATAATGTTCTCAAGAAAAGAGAATGTTCATTTTTATGACTTTTTTCAATGTCCATTGCCTGGGTGATAAAAGCAAGACTCCATCTCAAAAAAAAAAGAAGGAAGAAATGAAGGAAGGAAGGAAGGAAGGAAAGAAGGAAGGAAGGAAGGAAGGAAGGAAGGCAAATGAGTTTGGAAGTAATCTCTCTTCCTCTATTTTTCAGAATAGTTTGAGTAAGATTGGTATTAGCCATTATTTAAATGTTTGGTAGAATTCAACAGAGAATCCACTGGTTCTTGGACTTTTCTTTCCTGGGTGCCTTTTAATTCTGGCCTTCATTTCACTGGTTGTTATTAGTCTGTTCAGGTTTTGGATTTCTTCCTAGTTCAATCTTGGTAGGTTGTATGTAACTAGGAATATGCCCATTTCTTCTAGATTTTCCAATTTATTGGCTTATACTTACTTATAGTAGCAACTAATAATCATTTGAATTACTGCGATATCTATTACAATGTCTCCTTTTTTATATCTGATTTTATTTGGGTCTTTTCTCTTTTTTTTTCTTTAGTTTGACTAAAAAGTTTATCAATTTTGTTTAATTTTTTAGAAATCCAAATTTTTCTTCCTTGATCTTTTGTATTTTCTTTATTTCAAATGTATTTATTTCTTGCTCTGTTCTTTATTACTTATTTTCTTCTACTAACGTTGGATTTGGTTTCCTCTTGCTTTTCTAGCTCTTTAAGATGTGTCATTAATTTTTATTTGAAAATTTTCCTCCTTTTTAATGTAGGCACTTATAACTGTAAACCTCCCTTTTAGTACTGCCTTTACTGTATCCCATACTTTTTTGTATGTTATGTTTTTATTATCATTTGTTTCAAAAATTTCTTTTTTTCTCAATTATTTTATTGACCTACTTGTTATTCATAGCATATTGTTTAATATTTGTGTAATTATATAGTTTGCAAAATTCCTCTTGTTATCAATTTTTAGTTTTATTCCACTGCAGTCAGAAAAGATAATTGATATTATTTCCATTTTTTACTGTTTTATAGCTTGCTTCATAAGCAAGCATATAGCCTATTATTGGAAATAATCTATCTTCATAGGAAAAGAATGTGTATTCTGCAGGCTTTGGACAAAATGTACTGGTAAATACTGATAAGTTCCATTAAGTCTATAGTGCAGATTAAATCTGATATTTCTTTGCTGATTTTCTGGCTGGAAGATCTGTCTAATGGTTTAAGTGAGCTATTCAATTCTTCAGCTATTACTGTATTGGGACCTATCTGTCTTTATCTCTAATATATATTTCCTAATATATCTGGGTGCTTTTGTGTGGGTGTATATACATTTAAAATTGTTATATCCCATTGATGAATTGATGCCTTTCTCATTGAATAGTGACCTTCCTTCTATTTTTTTCTAGTTTTTGTCTTGAAATCTGTATTGTCTAATATAAGAATAGCAACTCCTACTCTTTGTTGGTTTCCGTAGGTGTGAAACATATTTTTTCCATCCTTTTATTTTCGTTCTATGCAGGATTTTATAAGTGAAGTGTTTTTCTTGTAGGCAAGAGATCAATGGGTCTTGTTGTTACATGCATTCAGCCAATCTATTGTCTTTTGATTGGAGAGATTAGTCCATTTACATTTAATGTTATTACTAATAAGTAAGAACTTACTTCTGCCATTTTATTATTATTTTGCGGTCTTCTCTTTCTTCTTTCTTCCCTTTCTGTTTTCTTTTCAGTGAAGGTGATAATTTCTCTGGTGCTATCATTCAGTTCTGTGCTTTATATTTTTTGTGTATCCATTGTATGTTTTTTGCCTTGAGGTTAGATGAGGCTTGCAAATGCTAACTTTGCATAGCTCAGAAAAGAGAGAGACACTGTTTGAGAGTAAATGACGAAAGAAAAGAAGAGTCTCTGCCTGGTAATCAAAATAATTTTCCAAGATCTTTTTCCAAAATCATCGAGGCAGTATCTCTATGTCTTCAAGAACCATAATATTACTGGGCTTTGGGTGCTTTTTTAAGCCATTATTTTAACCTGAAAATAACTTAACCGTGTTTGCATAAACAAATAGACAAGAAAAAAAAACTGATAAAAATTATACATATCAATTTTGTCTCTCCACTTTTTAATATTTTGTTTCTATTCATATCTTATTTTACTATGTCTTGAAAAGTTGCTGTACTTATAATTTTTGATTGGTTCACTGTTTAGTCTTTCTACTTAGCAAAAGAATAATTTACATAAGACAGTTACATTACAGTGTTATAATATTCTAGGTTTTTCTGTGTGCTTAGAATTTGTACCTTCAGGTGAATATTTATGCTTATTAACATTCTTCACCTTCTTTTTTTTTTTTTTTCCTCTGATAGGAGTGCTCCCTTTAGCATTTCTTGTAGTCCAGGTCTAAATTGATGAAATCCCTCAGCTCTTTGTCTAGGAGAGTCTTTGTTTCTCCTTCGTGTTTGAAGGCTATTTTCATTGGATATACTATTCTAGGGTGAATGTGTTTTGTTTTGTTTTTCCATCAGCACTTTAAATATGTCATGCCACTCTCTCCTGGCTGTAAGATTTCCACTGAAGAGTCTGCTCCCAGACTTATTAGAACTCTATTTTATTTCATTTGTTTATTTTCTGTTGCTACTTTTAGGATCCTCTTTTTATCTTTGATCTTTAGGAGTTTGCCTTGAGGTAGTCTTCTAAACCTTTTGTACTAGAATGTTGATATCTTTCTCTAGGTTTGGAAAGTTCTCTGTCATTATTGCTTTGAATAAATTCTCGATCCCTATCTCTCTCTCTACCACCACTTTAAGGCCAATAACTCTTAGATTGGTCCTTTTGAGAATGTTTTCTAGATCCTGTAGGGGTGCTTCATTTTTTTTATACTTTTTTCTTTTGTCTCCTCTTCTTGTGTATTTTCAAATAGGCTATCTTGAAGCTCACTATTATTTTCTTCTGCTTTATCTATTCTGCTATTAATAGGCTCTCTTGCAGTCTTCAGTATGCTAATTGCATTTTACAGTTTCAGAATTTGTTTTATTATTTTTAATTATCTCAGTCTCTTTGTTAAATTTCTCTGATCGAATTCTGAATCCCTTCTCTGTGTTATTTTGAATTTCTTTGAGTTTCCTCTACACAGCTATTTTGAATTATCTATCTTAAAGGTCACATACGTGTTTCTCTGGGACTAGTCTCTGGTGCCTTCTTTAGTTCACTTGGTGAAGTTATGTTTTTCTAGATGCTGTTGATGTTAGTAGTTGTTCTTCATTGTCTGGGCATTAAAGAGTTTTATATTTGTTGTAGTCTTCACCAGCTTGGCTTGTTTGTGCCCATCCTTCTTGTAAAGGGCATCCAGATATTTTAAAGGACTTTTGGGTTGTAATCTAAGCTGTATCTGCTTTAGAAAGCACCCAAAGCCCAGTAATATTATGGTTCTTGAAGACATAGAGATACTGCCTCGATGATTTTGGAAAAAGATCTTGGAAAATTATTTTGATTACCAGGCAGAGACTCTTCTTTTCTTTCGTCATTTACTCTCAAACAGTGTCTCTCTCTTTTCTGAGCTATGCAAAGCTGGAGATGGAATAACACAAGCAGCTGCTGTGGACACCATCAGTGTAACTTGCTGGGTGAGACCTGAAGCTATTACAGCACTGGGTTCTTCCCTGGGCCTACTGTAACCACTCCCTAGCAAGTGCCTATGTTTACTCAAGGCCCTGGGGCTCTATAATCTGCAGGTGGCAAATATAGCCAGGCCTGTGTCCTTCCCTTCAAGCTGGCAAGTTCTCCCAGGCCCAGGGTGGGTGCAGAGGTACTGTCTGGAAGTCAGGGCTTAGTGTCAAAGATCTTAGATATCTACTGATTTTCTATGCACTGCCACTGAGCTGGTACTCACACACAAGATACAGTCCTTCCCACTTTTTCTTCTCTTTCAAAGGCAGAGGAACCTCACCCCATAGCCACTGACACCACAAGCCATGGGGAGTTCTGCTGGACTATTGCCAATGTTCTCTTAAGCCTAAGGGCTCTTAAGTCAGCTTGTGGTGAATTGTACCAGTCTGGGACTCACCCTTCAGGATATTGGGCTCACCTCTGGCCCAGCTAAGTTCCAAAAATACCATCCAAGAGTCAAGTCCTGAATTCAGAGACAAGAGCCTATTTGGTGCTCTACCTCCAACCCCCAATAGCCATGATAGTAAAATGGTCCAAAGCAAAGTCTCCTTTACTTTTAAAACCTAATCATGCATTATTTTAACTTTTAGAGATCATTGACTTATCCAGACCAGATATACCTGATTAAATATTCTTCCACAATGGAAAGATACTAGGTTGTGTTAACAGAGCAAATTATACAGTAAAATATCATAGCAATACTGCAAATATATAACCTATAATGTAACATAAGCCACATTCCCTCTGGATAAGGAGACAGAAGGAAATGGGGTGGAACTTCTCTGGAAAGAGTTTGGCTTTCAGGAACACAGGAATATAGTGACATTTAAATGGTTTGCATACTAGTTGATTGTCAACAATAAACATTTATTTAGGGCATTATCACTAATTGGCAGTATTTATATAGAGAGCCATACTGAAGCCCTACCTAAACAGAATAGGACTAATGATATGGGAGCAGGGCAGGGAAGTGCTGGGCAGAGAAGTTCCCCTGGTGAGGGCTCCACCCTCAGACCTGTGCCCACAGACCTAAGTGAAAACAAGACTCCTGTTTTCATACCCAAATGTTACATTTTTCCAAAACTACTCTGGCTCACTATGCCCCATCCTGTGCCCATATAAACCTGAGAGACCTTAGCAGGCACATACACAAGTTGCTGGACATCCAGGGAAGCAGAAGAACACATCAAGACACCAGCAGACACTGGCAAGCCATCGAGGTCGCTGACATTGAGGGGAATTCATCCAGGGACAGTCAGAAGAGTCCGGCCGCTGGGTGGCCCTCCTCCAGAATAAGACCACCTTCCCACTTCATCACCCTTCTACTTCTGCATCCATCTCATTGAGAGCTACTTCCACTATTCAATAAAATCTTGCACTCATTCTCCAAGCCCACGTGTGAACCAATTTTTCCAATACACTAAGGCAAGGACCCGGGATACGGAAAGCCCTCTGTCCCTGCGATAAGGCACGGGATCTAATTGAGCTGATTAATACAAACCACCTGCAGATAGCAAAGCTGAAAGAGCACATTGTAACATGCTTACAGGGGCTTCAGGAGCTGTAAACACTCAATCCTAGACACTGCTGTGGGGTTGGAGCCCCAAAACGCTCCCCACGACCTGAATGTCTGCATGTTTCCCCTAGAGGTTTGAGCAGCGGGCACCAAAGAAGCAAGCCACACTTACGTCACAGACCCTGTGTGGGTCACAAGGGAAATTCCTTCTCCTGTTTCACTAACGTATTAGGAAATAAATACCCACCTCCCATTTTCATTTACCTAAATTCCTTTTCCGATGGTGTCAGGATGGGGAAATTAAGAAAAAAAAAAAAAAAAAAAAA
>PVKP010047011.1:0-15264 GCA_004027715.1 Plecturocebus donacophilus | reverse complement strand
CAAGAAATATGGGACTATGTGAAAAGACCTAATCTACGTTTGATAGGTGTACCTGAATGTGAAGAAGAGAATGAATCCAAGCTGGAAAATACTCTTCAGGATATTATCCAGGAAAACTTCCCCAACCTAGCAAGGCAGGCCAATATTCAAGTCCAGGAAATACAGAGAACACCACAGAGATATTCCTCAAGAAGAGCAATGCCAAGACACATAATCGTCAGATTCACCAGGGTTGAAATGAAGGAGAAAAGGCTAAGGGTAGCCAGAGAGAAAGTTTGGGTTACCCACAAAGTGAAACCCAACAGACTCACTGCAGATCTCTCAGCAGAAACCCTACAAGCCAGAAGAGAGTGGGGGCCAACATTCAACATCCTTAAAGAAAAGAACTTTCAACCTAGAATCTCATATCCGGCCAAACTGAGCTTCATACGTGAAGGAAAAATAAAATTTTTTGTGAACAAACAAGTACTCAGAGATTACATCACCACCAGGCCTGCTTTATAAGAGCTTCTGAAAGAAGCACTACACATGGACGGGAACAACCAGTATCAGCCATTCCAAAAACATACCAAAAGGTAAAGAGCATCACCATAATGAAGAATCTACATCAACTAATGGGCAAAACATCCAGCTAGCATTACCAGAAGCTGCAATTTTCGTCTCTGATAAAACAGACTTTAAAACAACAAAGACCATAAGAAACAAAGAGGGACATTACATGGTGGTGAAAGGATCGATGCAACAAAAAGACCTAACGATCCTAAATATATATGCACCCATTACAGGAGCACCCAGATACATAGGGCAAGTTCTTAATGACTTACAAACAGACTTAGACTCCCACACAATAATAGTGGGAGACTTTAACACTACACTGTCAATATTACACAGATCAACAAGATAGAAAATTAACAAGGATATCCAGGACTTGAACTCAAATCTGGAACAACTAGACTTAACAAATATTTACAGAACTCTCCTCCCCAAATCCACAAAACATACATTTTTCTCAGTATCACACTATACCTATTTTAAAAGTGACCACATAATTGGTAGTAAATCACTCCTCAGCAATTGCATAGCATTTCACAGGTTTAAATAAAATATTGGTTGTCTGCTTATTTGTTATTTTTATCCGCTATTCCTTCCTGTCTCCACTGTTAAGCACAATTATTTGCATAAAAGAGGTTTTTAATACCCATTTTTAGACTGCATTCTAGCCTGGGCAATAAAACAAGAATCCCATTCTCTCTCCCTCTTTCTCTTCCTCTTTCTTTCTCTCTTTCATTCTTTGTTTTCTTTCTTTTGCTGTTTCTTTCTTTCTCCTTTTCTCTCTTTTTCTAAAAAATAAATAAATAAATAAATAAATAAATAAAACTTAAAGTTAACATAAAACTTAAAGGCAAAACACTGAGTACTTTCTTCCTAATGGTACAAGATTGTCTGTTCTCTCACTCTGTCTTAACCTTGTAGTTTATTAATTCTTTCAATCCATGAGCATGAGATGTTTTTCCATTTGATTGTATCATCTTTGATTTCTTTTTACAGTGTTTTATAGTTGTCCTCATAGAGATCTTTTGCCTCCTTTGTTAAATGTATTCCTATGTATTTTTGTGTGTATGGCTATTCTAAATGGGACTGTGTTCTTGGTTTGGCTCTTAGCTTGATCTGTATTGGTGTATAAAAATCTACTGATTTTTGTATATTGATTTGTATCCTGATATCAGGATACTGATTCTGTTTCCTGAAACTTTACTGAAGTCTTTTGTCACTTCACTTCAGGAGCCTTTTGGTAGAGTCTATAGAATTTCCTAGGTTTAGAGTCATATCATCAATGAAGAGAGAGAGTTTGACTTTCTCTTTTCCTATTCAGATACCTTTCATTTCTTTCTCTTGCTTTATTGCTCTGGCTAGGGTACCAGTACTATGTTGAACAGGAGTGGTGAGAGTATACATCTTTATCTTGTTTCAGTTCCTAAGGGAAATGCTTCCAGCTTTCGTTTGTTAGTAGGATGTTGGCTGTGGGTTTTTCACAGATGGCATTATTATTTTGAGGTATATTCCTTCGATGCCTAGTTTGTTGAGAATTTTTATTATGAACAGTTGTTGGATTTTATGAAAAGCTTTCTCTCTGTCTCTTGAGTTGATCATTTTTTTTATTTTTAATTCTGTTCATGTGGTGAATTGCATTTATTGATTTGTCTATGTTGAACTGACCTTGCATCCCAAGAATAAAGCACAGTTGATCACGGTGAATTAACTTAAAACCAGGTCATTCTTATCTTCCAGTGAAAAATATTGCTGGCTATTACTCAAGCTCTCATTATTCAGAAGCTTCCATATTACACATAAGTCATTCATTATTTTGTGGTGCACTGAACTTTTTAAGTCATAAAATAATGAACACTAATTAACTAATTAAAGCAAATATCAAAATTAAGAAAATCAACTTTTTATTCCTGTTTATAGCACACAATTAAATGATAATTTCATATGACTATACACATACATATGAATATTATATATTTGCATATATATAGATATGAATGTATGTATGTTGTGTATATATACATATATACACACAAAGAGATACTTTTATGAATGAAATACCACTCCTTGTCTTCCCCCAAAACTAAAACAATAAACCTAATATCTGTGAAGCCCTATAAGCTGGACTTTTTTCCAGAAATTTTCATGATTTTTCAGATCTATAAAGTGAATAAAATTGATTTTTGCTAACACCAACTTCTGAGCTCTAGCATGCATTTTTAAACTTATTATTGAGCATGCACAGAGCTAAAAGTGGAGGTGGACTGTCTTTCCCATTATAATAACAATATGCACTTGACACACCGATAATGTCTTAACCTTTTACTCCCCAAAGTAAAGACTCCCACTCTCTGCACATCTTGTATTATTACCTCAGAAGACCTCTTTTCCATGTCTTTTTTTTTTTAACTTTTTTATAATATCCTGAAATTTTTTATATTAAAATATTTGATGGCTAATAGTCTCTTTGACAATGTTAGTCACATGTTGATTATGTGCTTCTATTTTTAATATTAATTATAGGTACTGTGATTTCCCTCATATGAGTATACTTTTAGACACAGGAAGTCAGTCACTGTTAATAACCCCAATAATTGCGCATAAGTTTCTCAATCACTTTTTGAACTGATTTGGGGCTATAATTAATTGAGGTCCAAGAAAGATACAACATAAATGCCAGTTAAAATTATACTGATGGAAACATGATGCTCATTCTAGTCCTGGCTCTGCTATAATATGTTGTGTGATTTTTGACAAACCATTTACTCTCTCCAGTCTTTAGTAGCCTCAGATTAGAGCTTAGACAAGACTCAGATGAAGTTTCTGTGAAAACACTCAAAAAGAAGGCGAGAAGCATGGTTTGTTGGTGACTTACAGACTCACAGACACCCATGCACCTGCATGCACACACACACACACACACAAACACCCTGGAGTCACTGAAAGCTCAATTTAATCTCCACATATTCCACAAAATCATTCCTGATCCCACATTTTCTATCTACCCACATCCCTTCTGTTCATTCCTAGGGGATTTGATCTACCTATTTTAGTATACCTATTACCTTTGACCTAAATGTCTGCCTTTAGAAAGGTTTTGAGCCATTGTGCAAAAATCCCTGTGCTTTGGAGCCAAAAAAAAAAAAAAAAAAGAAAAAGGAAAAGAAAAGAAACTCCTTTTTTCAACCAAAGTCAGGGACCCAAAGCCTCCGGACTCATTTCCTCATCTATTATAATTAGAGTGATATTAACCTCCATGTAGAGTTATTCTGAGGATTAAATGAGATTCTCTGTGATCTTAGTTGTGGTCAGCACATAAAATAATCTCCACAATTGTTAGTAGTTTGTATTATTTATAATTACTTTCACACGTCCCTGATTCCCACACTCCCTTGTAAGTTCCTCAAGTATAAAAGTTGTGCCTGATGAGTTCTTCGCACACAGTTCTTAAGAATTCTTCAGGAAGAAAGGCAGGAAGAAATGAAGAAAAGGAAGACATTATAAATGGACAAGAAACATTAAGTAACATCTCAAATAAAATGTGTTTACCTAACACAGAAATCAGGAAAATAAATCATACTGGATGTTCAGATTCTCTTTACAGGGAATGCCACTCACTAAAGATTCCAGAAGAGGGACACATGTTTTACAAGTAATTTTAAATATACAAGTTGTGTTTATTAGGAAAAGTAGTATTTTCTCCTGCCTTTACTACATTTCATTTCACACACTGTCCAATTAATAATTTAGTGTTGAACAGGACAGATTCCAACTGTTAATCTGAATGTTTCACTCTTCAGCAGTTCTGCAAACATTGTTGGAGGATTTCTGAGCACCAAGGAAGTAGAGAATAAACCAAAAGTGAAAGGGCAAGTAGAGAAGCAGGAAGCACAGAGATTCTAAAGAAATGACAGGCAGAGGGCTGGGTGATTTTGAAGGACAAGAAGCTTAAATCTACCTGGTTGTCAATAAAATACTTCTTGTTTCAGTTCTCTTGGAAAACTGGTATCTCATTCTGCATTCACAACAGCATTTGCCTGACTCACCAGCTATATTTATGCCTACAAGTAGAACAGAAAAACAGAATAAATCCTATCTCAAAGAAAACGTACAAACATTTTATTTCTTTCCAGACCTCCAAAATGCAGCACGGATGAGAAATTTCCAAGTGCTCTGAGCAACAAAATTATCTGAAATGACAAATGCTACAATGTCAAATGTGTAAAGGTAGATATGGTCTGCTTGACTCTCTGGATCAAACTGAATTCAATATTCCAAGTCTAGTTCACATCCAAGAGCAATAAATTATCATTACCACAAAAAAATAAACATGGGAAAAGATCCAGAAGCATAGTGATATATAAATTCAGTTTAAAAAAGATAAGACACATTAGGATATACTCATGTTAAGATGGTTTAGCCAGGCACAGTGGCTCACACCTGTAATCCCAGCACTTTGGGAGGCCAAAGTGGATGGATCACCTGAGGTCGAGAGTTTGAGACCAGCCTGTTCAACCTGGAGAAACCCTGTCCCTACTAAAAATACAAAATTAGCCAGGCTGAGGCAGGAGAATTGCTTGAACCAGGGAGGCAGAGGTTGTGGTGAGCTGAGATCATGCCATTGCACTTCAGCCTGGGCAACAAGAGTGAAATTCCATCTCAAAGAAAGAAAAAAATTAGCCGAGTGTGGTGGTGTGCACCTATAATCCCAGCTACTTGGGAGACTGACACAGGAGAATCACTTGAACCTGGGAAACGGGGGCTGCAGTGAGCCAAGATCGTGCCATTGCACTCCAGCCGGGGTGACAGGGTGATTGTATGTCTCTAAACAAAACAAAACAAAAACAAGATGGTCTAAGTTGGTGCATTGGTGGTCTTGTAGTGATCAAATTTATCCACATTTTTATGATGTGATTACAAAAGTAAAACTTTTTATTCCAAGTAGTAGTCTTACAAATGTTTAATTTTCAAATTTCCCCAGGAGATCATTTTCTCTGTTGCTCACTGTCATAAGTGATCCTTTCTCAATGTGCTTAAAAGAGATCTGAAGCTTGATCTTATCAAATTTCATGGAAGTTTATGACTTAAATCTTGACAGACAGATCCCAAAAGGCCATCTTTAAAAAGTTCAGCCTTCTAAAGCAATAGGCTCCAATAGGATATAGGAACTCAGGTGCCGTTGACAGAACTGATGTTTATCACAGGGTCTAGCTTTCTTCAATTTACACACTCTGCACTGATTGCAGAACAAAATTATAATGAAATATATTTGCATTTATAACCTAAGGCAACTGCAGGTGGTCTAGAATTTCTGGGGCATATCCAATTTAATATAATTTTATTCCTTTTAACAAATTAAATGTCACTTAATTTGTATACCTTTGTAAAATGTTTTGTATGATAAATTCATAATTCAGGGAAACTTTATCTGCAATGTTAAGAGTCCTGTTTTTTATTTAGAAAAAAATGCTTTTACTATTCATAAGACATATTTAAAACCCAAATCCCTTTCAACTTAAGCTGCTGTCCAAGAAAGTAACCTCCAGAACACAACAACCCCTTAAGACCTACTACTGGTCAGGCATGATCTGAGGCTAGGATGGAATATCACAAGTAAATGACCATTTACTTGGTTTCTACTGCATGCTGTCATACACTGTGCTCAATTATGAGCAAATTATAATTATTAAAGCCTTCCATATTAGTTCTTCAGGCCTCAAAAGGACAGTTTTGTGTGTGTTGAACTCTCCAGTGAATAAGAGAACTGAGAGCTACCTCTAACTTGCCACTGGCAATTTCCCTTGAATAGAGTTCCCCTAAGGAATCCATGAAGGTGCAACTGTTTATCAGGCTCCCCCTGGATAATACTAGAAATCCACCAAGTAAGGTTCAGTTTAGGAAAATTTTCTTGAATGATTTAATGGATAATTTTCTCTTTTCCATTTTGTTTTCACATTATAGAACTCCTGAAAGGGTCCTCTAATTTTCTTTTCAATTATACTGTTTTTCTCTTTGCCTTTTCCATCTGTTATGTTGGAGATTTCTTCATCTCATTTTCTAAGATTTTTTTTTCTTTTCTGTTATCAGTTTTTTACTTTTTGATAACTCGTTTTGTCTCTGTTGTTCCTTTTATAGTAACCTATTATTTCAAGGATGGACGATGTTATCTTTTGGAGGATACCAGTGATCATTTTTTGAAGTTTTCTTGTTCCAGCCTAAGTTCTCTTTCCCCCAGATTGCATTTTTCAATGTGTTTTTTTAGGTCTCCAGCTTTCACACTGAAGGCTTTCCTTGAATGTCCATGCTTCTTAATTTCCCACTGGTTTCTAAGAGTGGAGCTCTCTAAATTGATTTGAAGCTTTGAGCCCAAGAATGAGCTTTGTAAAAGTGAAACAGTGAGTTTCACTATGTAATGATCTGCTCAGTTGTTTTATCAGAGTAATGCTGAAGTTAGTTCTCTCCTCCTAGGCTATTGTGAATTCCAGAGATGAATCCTACAACCCCCTGAAGGAGCGTACAACTGTAGCTGCAAAGGTTCTGGAAACCAGGTAGAAGTCAAGCATTAGGAATGAAAAAATTGTGGTTTTTCATTCAGGTGGAAATACTTCTGTTTTTTTCAGAAGGTACCTTCCTCCAGACTCAACTTGAAAAATACTTGCTTTAAGCAAATATATATAGAGATATATAACATTTATAAAGAAACTTTTCTTTCTTATTTCATTTTGTTCTAATTGCAAAAAACCTTTTTTCTAATATCCGTTTATCTACTCACAAATGCAAATCAGTTGTGTTGATTTTATTAACAGTACTTTGAAAAATTAAGCAAGCTGAGCTGGCAGAAGAGCTAGCTGTTGTTTCTGTTTAGTTTCACATTTTTAATTGCATCCTCCATGAAAATGTATAACTAGGTCTTGGTTTTAATTTATGATTAATACAACTAATTCAAATATTTAAAAATAATTAATGGCAGCCTCAAAAAGAGTAAGATTAATGAAATTTCCAAAACAGTTAAATAAACTTTAATTTATCATCTTATTTGGCTTGACCAACTCTAAAATGTGAGTCTTTACTAATATACTCAAGAACTAAGAAGAAGAAAGAGGGAAAAGTTACTTTTTCCAAAATAATATGAAGTAAAAATGCTATTAAATTTCAGTGGTTATTTAATGCAGAGACTAATTGTATTGTTAGAATAGTCATTTCTTTACTACGTCTTCCTCACAGAGCATAAAAGCCATGGAATGGAGAAATGGGTAGTTCTGATGCCAATAAGATTGTCAGTACTTGGAGGATAATATTTTTCTCACACATGTATTTAAGTTAATGTGCATCTTATTTCCCCCTTGTTATTTGTACAGTCCTGCATTATTTTCAGTGACACATTTTCAGAAAAAGATTAAAATAATGTCACATTTAGTTGTTTCATCTTCAAAACTTCACATAATTAGAGACACTTTCAAAACTAATTAACTTGTTATTTTCCAGCAAATGTGGGGTAAATGTACATTTGTCATATTACACTTGTGATCTGTCAGAAAATCTTGTTAAATGATTTATACAATATCATGTTGGTCTACCATAGTTAAAAATAATAATACCTTATATGTAACTTAACAGAAGAAATTGCCAATATTTTAGATAAAATTATTTTTTAAAATATATCAGCATCAGTGGAATAACAAATTTAAACTCTTTGATGCAAGTCCATTTACTAAAGACTTAACATTCAGCAGATATGCTGTGGCTACTTCCTCAGAGTAAATTATTGATAATAATAATTTCATTTTCTCAGCTATTTGCATAGGATCTACCTCTTTGGAGTCATTGGTAAATGTCCTTATTTGTTTTTTAGGTTAACTTAATGTATATGTAAGTAACAACACTACTTTATACTCAATTCCACAATTCATATTATGTTTTGAAACAGAATTTTCATGTTTTGACTATTTGCAGGCAAAAAAATACTAATGTGCCTAGAAATGTATTGTTTCTATGCCTATAAATTACTGTTCTGCAATGAGAACACATGGACACAGGGAGGGGAACAACACACACTGGGGCCTGTGGAGGGGTTGAGGGCAAGAGGAGGGAGAGCATTAGGACAAATACCTAATGCATGCAGGGCTTAAAACCTACATGATGGGTTAATAGGTGCAGCAAACCACCATAGCACATGTATACCTATGTAACAAATTGCAAACTCTACATATGTATCCCAGAACTTATAGTAAAACATAAAGAAATAAATAAAATTGCTGTTCTGGTAATTTCCCAGATGCTGCTTGCTTGCCATAGCTTGTTAAATACAGACTAGTAAATATGTCCTCATCCCCATCATCCCAAACTACTCATAAAATAGACATAACATGTTGCTTACTTCTTTTCACAAAGAGGCTTCAGAGCAGCCCAGGGAATAGAATCAGGATACTAAACATGCCAAATACTTTGAAGAAAAGGAAAAACACACCCAGTATGTCATAGACACAAAAAAAATCATTAATTCTTTAAAGAGATATATATATATAATTGTGGGAGTGTATTAAAAATGCAGGTTTTGAAAGAACATCACTCCAACCATAAAAATAATCAAAAGTTGCATAAATCACAAAATAGTAATTCTGTTGCACCATCAGAGAGCCAACACTACGAAGTAACTGGTATAGTCTGGATATTTGTCCCCTCCATTTGTTATGTTGGAATGTGATCCCCAGTGTTGGAGTTGGAGCCTACTGGGAGGAGCAGATGTCTCATGAATGGCTTGATGTCATCCCCCTGATGATGTGTGAGTCTCACTCTAATAGTTCATTTGAGAGCTAGTTGTTTAAAAATGCCTGGCTCTCCTCCTCTCTATCTTATTCCTCTTATCACTGTGTGACACCCCTGATCCCCCTTTGCCTTCCACCATGATTATAAGCTTCCTGAGTCCTCACCAGAAGCTAAGCTGATGCTAGTGCCATACTTGTACAGCCTGCAAAATCATAAGCCAAATAAACCTCTTTTCTTTGTAAACTACCCAGTCTCAGATATCCCTTTAGAGCAATGCAAATGTACTAATATGGCTATGAAATAGACTCAAATCTAGGGAAGGACAGGAACCTCCACGGAGAAAGAAATGATCACTGATACAATCAGAACATGTAACAAATAGATGGTGAGCACCATAGAAATGAAAAAGATTTCAGCTAAAATTTCTAACAAAGTTCTAGGGGATCACTGTGGACTAGCATGAGAATATAAAATCTCTGATTGTTGCAGACTGAAGAATTGAGTTCACAACCACTTACAGGTTCTTTTCCACTGACATCCACCAGGCACTGAAGAGAGTGTGGGCAGGGCAGGAGACCAGAGAAATCCTCTCTCAGTAGTATCTACCTGGGGAAAGAAACAACCACTGCAATGGAAAAATCCCATAGCTCCACCATGCTCTTCTCTTCTATAGAATAAAACTGGAAGCCAGTGAGTAAAGGGAAGCAAACCTGTTGTTCCCAGGGAACAGGTGAAGACCCATTGATTCTGCATAAAGGGTAAAAGAAAAAGATTCTATGCCCTTGGAAAAGAGATAGAAACCCATCCTGGGCCCAAACTAATGATGGCCTCCTAGAGCTGGTGGAGGCCAGGAGGTAGCATAAAACTCTTCCCCACACAAAACCTAAGTCAGAGTTCAGCTACCACGTGGAGGAGTAGCAGGATCACCAAGAGAGTCAACTACTGAGGCCCAAGGATGGAGAGCATGCCTAAAAAACAGGCTGAGCTAGGACACAGAGAATCACTTCTGCCACAACCTCCAGGCTAGGAAGCACTGTGTAACAAGAAACAGCACTCTTCTGTCACAAAAGGAGCAAGAGTATGAAGACAAAAACTCCCTCTTAAGCATAAATTTAGAGAAAAAGAAAAGTAGAAGATGGAGAAAGAGGACTATAAAAATCCTCCAGCAACCCAGCTCATATATATAAGACAATGTTAGAGAAGTTTGCAATTAATTGTATACAGAAGATACTCACAGGAACAACAGCAGCAAAACACAAAATGTAGCTCAAATCCTGGGTACACTGATGCCAACGCCAACATTAATTACCTAGCAGAAGAGGCTTGCTCATTTCTAGGCATAAATGCTGTTGACTTTAGTCTTCACTGTTCTACATATAAAGTCAGCATTCAAAAGAAAATCTCCTATCAAGAGACTAAGCAATCAATATAACCAGACCTACAGGTAAACCAGATGTTGAAGATATAAAACAGGTAATAAAAAAATATTCTTAATGTGTTAATGGCCCTATTTTTAAAGTACATAAAGTTTTTAAGAGAAGAGCAATTTCAGCCAGTGTATGGAAAAGTCTAATGGAATTACCAGAAATAAAAAAGCATGGTAACACGCTGAAGTATGTTTTTGACAGGTCATAAGCAGACTCAACACAACTAAAGAGAGAAATGTAAAAGAAATGTGATCATACAGAAACCTATATATGAATGCATCTGAAAACAATCTGTCTTGGTCTGTTCAGGGTGTTATAACATAGAGGCATAAAATTGGTGACTTATAAACAACAGAAATTTATATTCCATAGCTCTTGAGTCTGGAAAGTTCAAGATGAAGCCATTAGCAGATTTGGTTGTCTGGTAAGGGCTTACTTTCTGATTTATAGATGGCCACCTTTGTCTTGTGTCCTTCTGTGGTAGAAGGGCCAAGGAAGCCTTCTGGGGCCTCTCTCTCACCTCTCTTTTTTTTTCTTTTTTCTTTTTGGAGTTGGAGTCTCTCTCTGTCACCAGACTGGAGTGCAGTGGCACAATCTCAGCTCAGTGCAACCTCCACCTCCTGGGTTCAAGTGATTCTCCTGCCTCAGCCTCCCAAGTAGCTGGGACTACAGGTGTGCACCAACATGCCCAGCTAATTTTTGTATTTTTAATAGAGACAGGGTTTCATCATTTTGGCCAGGATGGTCTCAATTTCTTGATCTTGTGATCCAACCACCTAGGCCTCCCAAAGTGCTGGGATTACAGGTGTGAGCCACCACTCCTGCCTGGGATCTCCCTTATAAAGGCATAAATCCCATGGATGAGGACTTCACTTTTATGACCTAATCCTCTCCCTTGGCCCCATCTTTTAATACCATCACACTGAGAGTTAAGTCTCAACCTACGAATTGAGTTGTGTGAGTGGAGACAAAAACATTTAGCCTATAGCACAATCTGAATACTCTTCAATTGGTGAATGGGTAGACAAATTTTGGAACATCCATACAGTGAAACACTACTCAGAAGTAAAAAGAAACAAAATATAAAATGAAATGAATGAATCAAAAATATTTTACTGATCTACCCAAAGAAAAAGAAATTGTTGTCCCAGCAGTTTGAAAGGCTGAGTCAGGAGGATTTCTTGAGGCCAGACAATCAAGACCAACTTGGGAAACATAGCGCAATCTTGTTCCTGCAAAAAAACTTTTTTAAAAGACCCCTATACTTGTATGTTTATCTTAGCACCATTCACAATAGCAAACTCGTGAAATCAACCTAAGTGCCCATCACTTATGATTGGATATATACGCTATGGAATACTACACAGCCATATAAAAGAATGATTCATGTCTTTTGCAGCAATGTGGATGGAACTGGAGGACATTATCCTATGTGAAATACCTCAGAAACAGAAAATCAAATACTGCATGTTCTTATCTGAAGTGGCAGCTAAACAATGGATATACATAGCCATACAGAAGGAAATAATAGACACTATAGACTCCAAAAAGAGGGAGGATGTGAGAGGAGTGAGGGTTGAAAAGTTACTTATTGGGTACAATGTTCACTATTTGGGTGATGAGTATATTACAAACCCAAACCTCACCGTTATGCGATATATCCATGCAACAAACCTGCACATGTACCCCCTGAATCTATTATACACACACACAAACACTCTCTCTCTCTCTCTCTCAATCTCTCTCTCTCTTTACTGACCAAAAGAAGTTAAACATGATAGAACATATACTATTTCATCTGCATAAAATTCTAGAACAGTAGCTAATCTATAGCAACAGGGAAGAGATTGGTGTTTACCTAGGGCTGGGGGTGTTAACGGAATGTTTGGGAATGGGCACAGGGTGATAGAATTATTCTATATCTTGATTGTGGTCACAATTACTTGGGTACAGAAATTTGTCAAAATTCATCAGCATATTAATTTCACATCAGTGAAATCGGTGGATTTTATTTTTGTAGAAATTATTAGTAATCTGTATTTCAATTTTTTTTAAAAAAATCAAGGCCTTGGTGGTTATTGGTGAGGAGAAAAATCATCCTAACTCTTATTTTTTCTATCTCAAACTCTAGATTTACCTTATTAACTGGAATCTTGTAGATTAATAACTACACAAATTCAGATATTCAGTGAGAAAAAAAGATCTTACTTCTTACAATACAATCTCCCTTTAGAAATCTGTTAGAAACATTCATGCATGCCACAAAAATCTTAAACTGAATACAGTGTTAACACTAAAGAAAATGCTGTTTCCTGGGCTGTGTATTCTCTAATAGAACTATCCATCGAATGTAATCCCTCAACCTCCCAATGGTTAAATGGTTGATAATTACAAAATAAGAAATGCCCCTAGAAGGCTGCATCTGTTGTCTCAAGAGTTGATATAATGTTAAGTTTCAAAAGCAGGATTCAACTTAATATGAACATTGACAGCTATGACAAATAGCAAATATGCATAGAAAAGAGATTGGAAGAACACACACCAAAATGATAAGTGAGTTGCGGACCCACAGGCAATTATTTTCACCTTTATGTATGGATATTTTACAAAGTTTCCATAATGATAATGTATTGTTTTGTGATTAAAAAAAAACAAGTAGAAATCATTTCTAATTGTTTAAGCACAAATGAAAAGATGAATAGGTTTCTCACTATCCTGTATTATTTACCTGAAAGTCTTGTGCATTTGACACTGACAGTGTTTTAAGATGAGCAAAAATAATATGCATTAGGTAACATTAAAATTTTGTTTTCATAAAGCAGACCAATGGGACCTGAGTATCTTTGTTCTTCCATAATTTTGAAAGAGGAGTTTTTCTGCCAAAAGTTCCTACTTTCCTGCAGAAAGCACTTGGGATTTAGGCAGCTGTATAAACACATGTTGAAAATTCCTATATTAGCAACAGAAAATTAAGCAGAAGCAGAGAGCATATCCTACATGCATCTGGCCTTAGATCCTCTTCTCCAAGGACACTGACCTCTGAATAGCGTTGACAGGGTAGGTCATTTATCTGTCCTTAGAAAGCCTACCAGCACTTTCCTTGAACTCATAAAAGGGTAGGGTGGTCAGTAGCAGCACTTCACTCTTAATCTTCTAAATTGCTGCCAAGTTACTCATCACCATAACTAGACCTAGAAGATGTTTTCCTTATTTTTGCATTGAAATAACTATGTATTTCTTTATCATATACAAACTTCAAAGTGTTCTGCCTTGCCAGGCAAGGGCCTGGTATTCCAGTGCTCTATCTGCAGGTGACTAACATACATTTCAGGGCCCTGATGTGAACTCAGACGATTACACCAGATAATTACAAACCAGAGGTAAACTTACTAGGAGGATAATGCTGACAAACAATTGAAAGAGAAGAAAGTTGTTTCGGCACTTTTCTTTATGAAGCAAAGGTATAACCTGGATTTTTCTGAATATAAAGGAAGATGTTGCAAACCCAGGTAGAGGTCTGTCTGATTGCTCAAAGCAATTCCAGACCATCAAGGCAACCCTGTGGCATGGACATTTTAATATGATATGGGCTTCCAAAGCAAACCCCAGAGGGTGCCACTGTACATTGTGTCTTCATGACTCTCTTGGTCCTCTCTGACTTATTTTACCTGAACGAAGTCCTTGCCTCCCTCTTCATCCCCGTTTTTCACAATGATATTCTTGGCTCCTTGGTGGTTGCTTCTTTAACTGACCAGGTTAGGAACTTCAGATCATTTATGTAAAAATTCAATCAATGTTATTATTGTTATTGTTTTCATCAATGCCATAATCTACCTTTATCTTTTCCTTTTTAGGCCTTTAAAAGTTTTTTTTTCCATCATATCAAATTCCATATCTTCTTTGTATGTATTCTAGACCCTTGCTATTCAAAGTGCATCTACAGACCAACAGCACTGGTATTACCGTTAGAAATGCAGTATCTCGGGGAGAGATCCAAGATGGCCGACTAGCAACAGCTCAGGAATGTAGCTCCCAGTGAAAGCGCAGAGAACGAGTGGACGCCGCACTTTCCGACGAGTTTTTGTTGCCCACAGACCGGGAGATTCCCGGCGGAGAAGCCACGCGGGTCGCCGGCGCGACTCTTTTGGCCGGCTCGGCTCTTTTGCCGGCACCCAGCGCGGCGCTTCCCGGTGCGGAGTGTGCGGGACGGACGGGCTCGGCTGGTCCCATCCCCACAAGGAAAACAGCAATTGGAAGCGCTGAGGACTGAGAGTTCCACAGCGGGCGCAGCGAACCCGGGAAGGTCCGGCTCTGTGGGGAACAGGCGTCCGCCAAAGGAAAACTAAGAAACAGAAAAACTTCATCACCGGGCGGAGAGAGATCCAAAATGGCCGCGTAGCAGCAGCTCGGGATTGTGGCTCGCGGTGAGGGCGCAGAGAGCGAGTGGAAGCCGCAAATGCAGACGAATATTTGATGCCCACGGACTGGGAGATTCCCGGCGAGGGAGCCACGCAGGTCGCCA
>PVKP010047010.1:0-15297 GCA_004027715.1 Plecturocebus donacophilus | reverse complement strand
CTTGAACTCAGACCTGGAACAACTAGACTTAACAAATAAATACAGAACTCTCCTCCCACAAATCCACAAAACATACATTTTTCTCAGTATCACATTATACCTATTTTAAAAGTGACCACATAACTGGAAGTAAATCACTCCCCAGCAATTGCATAGCATTTCACAGGTTTAAATAAAATATTGGTTGGCTGCTTATTTGGTATTTTCATCCCCTATTCCTTCCTGTCTCCATTGTTAAACACAATTACTGGCATAAAAGAGGTTTTTAATATCCATTTTTAGACTGTATTTTAGCCTGGGCAATAAAACAAGAATCCCATTCTCTCTCCCTCTTTCTCTTCCTTTTTCTTTCTCTCTTTCATTCTTTTTTTTAATTCTTTCTTTTGCTGTTTCTTTCTTTCTCCTTTTCTCTTTTTCTAAAATCTCTTCCTCTTTCTTTCTCTTTCATTCTTTTTTCTTTCTTTTGCTGTTTCTTTCTCCTTTTCTCTCTTTTTCTAAAATCTCTTCCTTTCTTTTTCTTTTTTCTTTCTTTTGCTGTTTCTTTCTCCTTTTCTCTCTTTAAAAAAAAAAAAAAAAAAAAAGAAAAAAGAAGAAGGTGGTTTATGTGTATTACTTGCCAGGAGGGTGAAATTCTAATGAACTTCAGAAAGAGTTCTTGGGAGGCTAGAGAGGCTACTAGGATTGCTTTGCTACTGGATTCAGAAATGTTCCAGACTAGCAGTCAAAAATCCCCTCACTTCCAGGGTGGAAGTTTAAGACACAGATGATCTCAGATTAACTCTCCTCCACCCCCTGTAAAGGTCAGGATTACCAGCTCACCATGCAGGAGTTTTGGCACAGAAAACATGTGGACAGAATCACGCTCTCCTCCTAGATGAATGGACAGAAGCCTCAATAATTAGTCATTATTATTAAAATTATTATAGGTGAGACCGTTCCCATCATAGGCCAGACACTCAATGTTCAATAACCAAATATGTCCCTTTCTCATAGGCAATTTTGGAATCCCTTTAACTAAATTCCCTATCTGTTCTTGTTTTTAAGTGCTGTCCTGGCTATCTTTCTGTGATGTATTTTTTTCCCTTCAGAAATTAATATCATCTGTACCATGGTGTCAGCATCCCAATAACTTGCTTGGAAGAAAGGACGTTCCTCAAGGCAGAAATCAAGGTTTGCTCATCAAATATACCAGCATAGGGCTTTGATTCAGAAGAGTGTGCTGTGAGGAGACAGATGCTAGGCAGATTTTATCCTGACCCGAGTGAAAGTCATCTGCCCTGCAGAGGTAGCTGTTTCAGAACTCCTAATAGGAAAGTCAAATGTCCAGCACAGCTGGTGCAGGGGTGGTTCCACCAGCATGGTCCTGGCAAAATTCTTGGCTGTGTAGCCTTCAAATCTGATTCTCTGGACCTCTGGGTGGTCCCACAAACCATATAATAGCATTTGATGAAACTTTTTCTCTGTTAGCTGGTATAGATTCTGTGATGTTAACTGAGAACCCCCAATTTTGCTCTCGATCTTTTTTTGATTTTTTGAGATGAAGTCTCACTCTGTCACCTAGGCTGGAGTTCAGTGGCACAATCTCGGCTTACCGCAACCTCTTTCTCCCTGGTTCAAGCGATTCTCCTGCCTCAGCCTTCTGAATAACAAGGACTACAAGCATGAGCCACCATGCCCTGCTAACTTCTTTTGTATTTTTAGTAGAGACTGCGTTTCACCATGTTGGCCAGGGCTGGTCTTGAACTCCAGACCTCAAGCAATGCACCCACCTCAGCCTCCCAAGGTGCTGGGATTACAGGCATGAGCCACCGCACCCAGCCTGCTCTTGATCTTTTTGACATTTGGAACTGACCACCCTCCCGACCATGCATTGGTGACCTTTCCTTCAGTTTTCCTGTTCTTGAGGAGACATGGCAATACGGCTTTCTCCCCTACCTTCATATCCAGCCTCACTAAGCAGCTACCACATAGGCCATGGGTTGGCACATTTTTTCTGTAAAGGACCAGGTAGTAAATATTTCAGGTTTTGCAGGTCATAACAGTCTCTGTTGCAACCCCTCAAATCTGACATTATAGCACAAAAGTGGCCATGGACAATATGTAAACAAATGGCATGGCCGTGTTCCAATAAAACTTTATTTACAAAAACAGATGGTAGGCTCGATTTTCCAATCTTTGACATAGGTAGCACTCTGGAGATTACAGTTGGCAAAATAGAACCTTTGAGAGTGAACACCAACTACAGGCCTAGTCTTGGCTTACACTGGCTGACTTTTCACTCTGGATGAATGCATTTACCTCTCTGTACCTATCTTTGCATGTAATACCCATAATAAAACCATAATACTTGTGTATCTTCCCACCTGGAGTTCTGGATAGACCAAACGAAGTAACATATCCCAGAGTGCTTTGACTATATTAAAAGTGTTTAAAAATATGGGGACATTATTAGAATTACAGTTTGATTCCCCAATAAACAGTGAACTCCTGGAGATGAGAACCTGTGTCTTTTAACTCTAATCTTTTGTTTTCTAGCACTTTGCCTTTCACACAGTAGACATTGTATAAATGTTTGCTCAATTTAAAAAATTGCTTAGCTTTTGATTTAGAGTACTTTTTAACTTAGTGATAGATGTAGGCTAAGGTTTGAATCATCATGAATCTACCAAAATGAGCAGTGAAGTATAAATGCTATAAACCTTTGAAGTTGTGATCACAAAGTGAAGTGCATATAGGGGCCAAGCAGAAAATATAAATGAGGGTGGGGGCCTGGGGTAGGGTAATAGGAGGTGGTGGGGATTGTGGTAATCTGAAGAGAGCATGTCCTATTGAAAAGGGAAAACATCCCTTAGCTCTAACTGACTCCATGTGGGAAGGTGGACCATTGACAATTTTTCTCGTTTTTCAAGAGAAGCTGAAAATATGGAGTTTCATGTACATTTCTCTGATTTTAAATATTGACAAGTAATCCTCTGAATTAAAAACCACTAAATCTCATTCTCAGGCCATTTATAACCCTTCATGCAATTTCTGGAAATAGAAATGAAAGTTATAATTGAAAAAATAGCAATGTAGAAAATGTTTAGGTTTCATTGTCTTTTGATTCCCTGGGTATAGTTAATAGTCTTTTGCACTCATTGGAAAATTTCAGTCATTTCAGTTTTCAATGATTGTTTGATCATGTTTTTATTCTTTTTATGTCTCATCTAATTGCTATCAGAATTAGAAGCTGATTTATTTCAACTTCCTAGATATTTGCATATCTTCCTTCTTTCATTCATTCAGGTATCAGCTCAGATGTCCCTTTCTCAGACAAGCCTTCCCTAAACCACTTGTCTAAAATGCCCTTCCTCAAAGGACGTGAGTAGACAATTCTCAAAAGAAAATATACAAATGGACAACAAACATATGAAAAAATGCTCAACGTTACTAATTATTAGAGAAATACAACATAAAACCATAATGAGATTCCACCTTATTCCTGCAAGTATGGCTATAATTAAAAAAATAAAAAAAAATAGAGGTTGATGTGGATGTGGTGAAAAAGGAACACTTTTACACTGCTGGTGGGAATGTAAACTAGTACAGCCACTATGGGAAACAGTATGGTGATTCCTTAAAGAACTAAAAGTAGAACTACCATTCAATCCAGAAATCCCACTACTGGGTATCTACCCAGAGGAAAAGAAGTGATTATATGTAAAAGACACTTGTACATGCATGTTTATAGCAGCACAATTTTCAGTGACAAAAATATGGAACTAGTCTAAACGCCCATCAACCAACGAGTGGATAAAGAAAATGTGGTATATATACACCATTGAATACTACTCAGCCATAAAAAGGAATGAAATCATGGCATTTGCAGCAGTCTGGATGAGTTGGAGACCATTATTCTAAGTGAAGTAACTCAGGAATGGAAACCCAAACGTCGTATGTTCTCACTTATAAGTGGAAGCTAAGCTATGAGGACTCAAATGTATAAGAATGATAGAATAGATTTTGGGGACTCAGAGTAAAGAGTGGGAGGGAGTGAGGGATAAAAGACTACACATTGGGTACTGTGTACACTGCTCAGGTGATGAGTTCACTGAAATCTCAGAAATCACCACTGTAGAACTTATCCATGTAACCAAAAGCCACCCGTTTCTCCAAGACTATTGAATTAAAATAAAAAATTTAAAAAATGAATAAATAAATAAAATAGCCTTCCTCTCTTTTGCTCTTATTTTTCTCTTTTTAGCACTTACTAGCATCAGGCATATTTTCATTTGTGTATGATCTGTCTTTCCCACTATAACGACAACTCCTTGAGAGCAGAAATATTGTCTCTGTTCAGTCCTAAGTTTCCAGAACCCACTACAGTCTCTGGCAATGGTAGGCACCTAAAAATATGTTGAATGAATAAATGAGTGGTCCTGCCAATCACTGTTGATGGGATACCAAGACTATTCATTCCCCAAGACTTTGGCAAAAAATATGGACGTGAGAAAACTAGACTTCTATTAACAAATTTTAACATCAATATAAACCTAAAACGTATTACCAGCAGCAACTAGTTCTTTTTTTTTTTTTTTTGAGCTCGAGTCTTGCTCTGTTGACCAGGCTGGAGCACAGTGACACAATCTTGGCTCAAGGCAGCCTCCGCCTCCCTGGTTCAAGCAATCCTCCTGCGTCAGCCTCCCGAGTAGCTGGAACGACAGGTGCATGTCGCCATGCCTGGCTAGTTTTTGTATTTTTAGTAAGTTTCACCATGTTGGCCAAGCTGGTTTTGAACTCCTGACCTCAAATGATCTGCCCGTCTTGGCCTCCCCAAGTGCTGGGATTACAGGTGTGAGCCACTGCTCCTGGCTTACTGGTAACTAGGTTTTGACATTAAGAAAAATCTACAAATCTGTCTGAAGCCAGATTTTCACATTATGTTGAAGACTGAGATTTCCTGTGGCCAGGCTCCTGATGATGGAATTATAGTGGAATTTCATGAGGACCACATAAACTTGAGGATTAAAGATTGCAATCGGCTCCAACAAATGTTGGGATAGAATATAAAGGTTTTCCATTTTGAAATACCCTTGGAGGGGAAAAAAGCTGAGTCATTAAAAGTTTTAAAAACTCAAGTTAAGTAATTCAGGTTAAATAAGAACAATATTAACTTCTGAAAAATGACTTCTGTGTTCATCTACCATGAATTTTGTTGGCCTTCAAGGTGATATTAAGCACATAAAATAATTTTAGAAGGAAAATAAATCCAAAATACCACTACCCTTGCACTCACTGTAACTAATATTTCCCAAGCTTTTTCCAATCTCAGTCTCCATGCAAGTTTACTAACCTCTTAGACAGTCAAGCAACACTTCCTCTTCTGGGGATACTCAACAGATAAGTAACAGCTGCTCACTCTGCGGGATGCAGTGGATTCAGTTTTATTCCTCTGAACCCATGACAGATCTTAGAGTACACATGTTACTTATGTTGCACTTGTATTGCAATCACCTTTTAATCTCTAACATCTAAGCTGTAATTCCTGAAAAGTAAGTCAATGCACATGAAAAGGCCCACTCCTTGTGGACTGGACCCTGGAGATGAATTTTGATAAACCAAGTGTCTGCCCTGGTGAGGCTCAAGGCAGAGTGTGAAAGACCAGCAAGAGAACAGGCAATTAGAGAACAGACAATTCAGATGGGCAATCAGAGAAGTACCATGTACATTTTCAATAAATATAAGCTCATATCATTATTATATCTATTTGGTTCTCCTCAAAAAAGTTCAGTATATTGAATATGCTAAGTAAATACTCATTCACAGTGTAAAGAAATAATTTGTTCCTACTACCAAGGACAAGACGGAGTGCCCCGCTTGTGTGCACCTGTATCTTTTCCATCATAGTACTTGTGTCCAGGCACTATGATTGTACATTTACTTCACATCCTTGCCCCCTAGATCGTGAACCTCAGGGAGAAACTGTGTTCTGGTCTGGCATCTTTGGCCTGGCATCTGGTCATTAATTCAGAAGTGTTACGTGTGTGTGTGTGTGTGTGTGTGTGTGTGTGTGTGTGTCTGTGTATTTTTGAGACAGGGTTTTGCTCTGTGGCCAAGCTATGGTATATTGATATAATCATAGCTCACTGCAGCCTTGAACTCTTGGGATTAAGTGATCTTCTCAAGTAGCTGGGACTACAGGTGCACACCACCCTACCTGACTAGAAAGACATTTTTTTGGTAGAGACAGGATCACACTATGTTGTCTAGGCTGGTCTCAAACTCCTGGGCTCAAGCCATTGATGTTCCTACTTTAACCACCCAAAGTGCTGGGATTACAGGCATGAGCCACTGTGCCTATTTTTACATATTTGAATAAAGCTGTAGAAGATAAAGTGTTCTTAGAATTCAAGTCTCAGAGAAGCTGGCTATTTCTGCCCAAAGACCAAAAAAAAAAAAAAAAAAAAAAGGGGGGGGGCACCTCCAATCAAAAAACAATTGGATTTTCATCATACCCTTCCTTACTAGGGAAAATGTCCTGAAAAAGAATCTACAATAAAGGACGGTAGACATCTTGAGAACTCTTTTTTAAAATCCTGAACTCTGTCTGTTTTCTTATTTCACACTTTCATCTCCATACTTCCAGACCTGAAGTCTCTAACTGTAAAGTCTTGTGTTGCTTCACAAAGCCTCATGACAGAATTTTCTTTTAATTAGAGCACTCATAATAGCAACAATAATTCTAATCATTAATAAGCCGCTCACTCCACTTAGGAACAAACACAAATGGCAAGAAGTCAATGTTAATTTTAAAACACATGTAAACAAGAATCCAGGAAGGCCAAACACATAACCTTTTGGCATTATTAATGGCAAAGAACATTTTCCACTGAGCTCAAGAAGTAAATGCTACAACAGCTGCACACTATATACCTCTACCTTCACTTTTCATAATAAAAATAAATTGATCATTATGTGGTGATTTAAATAAAATTCTGTTTTCCCTTCCCCAAATACCCAAAGCTTCATGAGGGTAGGAATCATTTCCATCCTCCTTGATGCTACGGTAGTTCTGGCATATAGTAGGTGTTCAATCCATCTGTGTTGAATAAATGAATCAATCCAATGTCACAGATGTTCTGCTCAGAACATCACTTTACAAAGGAAGCTGGGCACTAGTATCATTTCTTCTTTTATTATTATTTTTTGAGATGGAGTCTTGCTCTGTCACCCCAGGCTGGAGTGCACTGGTGCGATCTCAGCTCATTGCAAACTCCACTTCCTGGGTTCCAGTGATTCTCCTGCCTCCGAATCCCAGGTAGCTGGGATTATAGGCATGCATCACCATGCCTGGCTAATTTTTTTTTGTTTTTGTATTTTTAGTAGATGTGGGGTTTCACCATGTTGGCTAGGCTAGTCTTGAACTCCTGACCTCAAATGATCTGCCTGCTTTGGCATCCCAGAGTGAAAACAGGCCTGAGCCACCATACCTGGCCCCATTTCTCAAATATTGTACTGAACCAACATTTGCAAAAAAAGTTCATGAAGTTCTGAATTTTCAGTCAAGAATATCTAAATTTTATTTTCATTTTGATGAAATAATGAATCCAATCCTGTCCTGGATTCTCAGGAGAAGAGACCCCTATTCAAACACTGCCTCATGAAATCACTGCCCACGTTCACGTTTATCCTTGCGTTGAGTTGGTGCTCTGTGATCAACGCAAAAGGACATTTAACTTTTTAATACCGTGTTTCTCACTTTGTGGGGGCTTGCACATTTTTCCAGTTCTCAAGTTTGGGAAATGGTGGTAGCTACAACTTCCCCACTCAGCACAGTGACACCCGAAGTCTGGGCAATGCCTGGGGCCACCATCTGTCTCCCGTGCTTCTGACTCTGCTGAACAGCTTCAGAATGTGGAGCTGGATCCGAATTGCAGCGCCAGCCCTCGTGACAGACCCAGGATGTCTACGATCATTTCCTCTGCTGCCTTTCATATCGCTGAACTGAAACGATCAGGCCTGTCAAGAGTAAGGGCCCCAGATGAAAGGCCAGTGCATTAAGACAGAACATAATTGCCAGCTTCTGAGTTGCTGACATTAATCGTTTTACCGAAAGAAGACAGTAGAGTTCCTCTCTCTCTCTTCCTCTCTCTATTTCTCTCTCTCTCTCTCTATTTCTCTCTCTTATTGCCATCACACAATGGGGGTGGGGGGACTGGGTGTGTAGGGGGAGAAAACCCAACAAGATTTGCTAATTAAAAGTAATATGTTTTCTCGTGTTTTTGGCAATTTGATAACACAAAACACTTACTTGGGGGCCACAGGGGGAAACAAACGGAGACAGATAAGAAATGTTTTGTGTTCATCCAAGCACAACTATGTTAATGCGTATTATCCCATTAATGTGCATCAACATCGGGAATCAGCTCACCAATGCAAGCAAGAAGCATACACTTATCATCATTTGATAACATGTTTAATGACAGATTGACGGGAGATTTGCAAATGTGAACTGGCATCAGTGTTGCTAACTTCAGCTTCTGCCGCCGCCTGTGCTATGCCAGCATATTTATGTGCATAATTTGATTTCTCAGCCACACTGTTAGTACATTTTTAATATTAACTATGCACGAACAGACAGCCGAACTTAAGTTGCACTGATGGTTGGAGTTCATTAGATTGAAAAAGATGGGCGTGCGTAACTAAGATGGAGGTGGCGGTCCAACATTCAAGAAGCAACACTTAACAGACACACTCCATTCTCAACAAGCCCAAGCTACACATTGCATGTTGTTGGAGACGGTAAAGCTCTTATGAATGAAGGAAGAAGTGGAAGAAGAACAAGAAAGCCCCTGCCCTGGGCATTTGGTCAGGAACTTGACAAAGAGCACTGGGAACTACTGGACCCTATTTTGCTAGCCTTCTGCCACCTTCTTTCACCCCAAACTCATCAAGGTTCTACATTCAAGCCTCTTTTGCATATTGCAGTCAAGTGTACGGAGCAGGCAAGCAGAGATTTCTATTCATTCTTCCTAAATCCAGGTCAGAGCCCAAGCACGCAGGAAAATCTTCCCTGGGTAAAAATAGGGCCAATCTGTTTGTTTTGGAGAGTCAGACCAATCTGTAATTGAATTTTGCCCTCATCACAAAACATCTGCCTGACTAGGATGGATGACTTCACTTGGCTCCCTTTCTTCAACTGTAAAATGGGTATAAGAAAATCACCTATTTTCCAGGGAAGTGAAGCTTGAATAAGCTAAAAAAAGGAGTGCTAAACCCAGTGTTTGGCACATAAACGCAAGTTTTTAGTACATGTTTATTCTTCTTACTGTTTTATTTCTTCATTTTTTTGGTAATTAAAAATAATTATAAGTCTGCTTCCCAGCAAGGCCTAAAGTCCAGCAGATCTAGGGTTTAAATCCAAGCTCCACCAGCTGAAGGCTGTTTGGTGATGGTCAAGGCACTTAATTTCTGTTGACTTTAGGTGCTTCACCTGTAAAATAGAGGTGATGCCAGGGACGTGTCTGCTGTGATGGCAGGAAAGATAAAATGATACGATGTATATAAGGAGTTTTAGAGAGTGTCTTGGACATAGTAAGCATTCAATAAGTATTAGCTCTGATTTTTTGCAAGAATCAGGACAGGGCATACATTCTGGCGGTGATAATGAAGTTTGGCAAATTTGCATTTGAATTCTTGTTCTGCTGCTTCCTAACTGTATGATAATGGGCCACTTAACCTTTTTAGGGCTTAGCTTTCTCTTCTACAACATAGGGACCCATGATCCTACTTTGGAGGCCGTGGGAAGGGAATAATGAGGTAACACTGGTAGGATGCTAACTCCACATTAACTACGATTGTTATAAAAGTTTGTGACTTCAGGACTTTGATGGTGCCTGGTTCATAATAAATGCCGAATAAATATTTGTTGATTGAACCAACACATGAGATCACTATTAGGCATGTCCCAGGTTCCATCTTGGGAAAGATGTGTCCAGGGAACAGGGTAAGAGGCCTGCAAGTGTTTGTTCTGACCTGGGAGTGGCATAATGAGAGTGTGTGAAGGAGTCTCTGCAAGGTCTCATCACGACAGCAAGCAAATGACACAAATCACATTCACAGGAATGCCACCTCCTTATACAAAGCGCACTGCATGACGCTATATGGCTAGCTATTTTGTATTTATTCCTTCTAGTCACCAGTCTGAAAGGTGGAACTAGAAAAATGCACAGACTTCAGTGTCAGAACCGTTCTGTCACCTGTTAGTTATGGTCACCCTCAGTAGGTTACAGACCTTTCTGAGGTCCATTCAATGAATATGAGTTAAGGATTTCAAATTTTACAGCTCCTCTTCTGCCCTTGAGGGGCTTATACTTGAACCTCAGTTTCCTCGTCCTTAAAATGGGGGTAATATCTCTACTTAAAGCATGTGGTAAGGGTTAAATCAGAAGAAGATAGAAAAGCTCTTGACACCATGCACGCAGCGGGCACTCAGTCAATGCTAGATCCCTGTCCCTCATTGATCTGCATTTGAAAGCCTAAGCCGGAGGCCACGCATCTCTGATCACTTTCAAAAATGTGCTTTCTGTATATTTGCACTATTTTGAATTGCCATTTAAATTAATTATTTTGTCAGTGACAATGAAGTGAAAGTCATCTCTTCTTTTGATTCTTTTTTTTTTTGGACAAAAGAACTTGATATATTTTCATATCAGCTTGAGAAGTAGATGGAGAATCTACCCTTACAAAGGTAACGTTGGGGAAACTGAGGCATTTTTTCATGCAAGTGAAAGGTAGGTAAGAACCTGGCCACAGGGATATGCATCTGTAGAGGACACAGTAGAGATGTCTTCGGATTTCGGATACTATATTCTTGTGCCTATGCTTGTGCCTATGCCTGGCTTCTGAGGGTTTTACCTCTCTTCTGGGTATATCCCCTGACTGCTGAATCTGCTCAGCCTGTACACACAGAGTGCCCTTGCTGCCTGCAAGTGTGTACCCCTGGTTACCCTTGAGCCAGTGACTGATTGATGTGGAGTCAATCAGTCACTGGCTCAAGGGTAGCCAGGGTAGACCAACCCTTGCTTACAGACAGGTGAAACTCTGAGGCTCCCCATGGGATCAGGCAGGGGCTAGGACTTGCTTGGCCTTCTTTTCTTTCCTGTCCTGCTTCCCCACTCTCTTACTGGTTCTTCCTAGGAGCACATTCCTAAGAAATCAGGGATTCAGCAGGTTTAATAACCCAGGAATTCTGATGTCAGGATCTGCTTCTAGGACCCCCACATGAGACACTATGCTACTAGACCATAGGCTGGTAAACTATAGCCTGTGGGCCAACTCCACTTGTTTTTGTAAATAAAGTTTTATTGGAACTCAGCCATACTTAATTATTTACATATCACCTATGGCTGCTCTTGTCATGCAATGGCAGAGCCGAATATTTGTCATAGACACTGTGTGGCCTACAAAGCCTCAGACATTTACTATCTGACCCTTTGACAGAACAAGTTTGCAAACCCCTGTGCTAGATAATGCTTTAAATACACCAGCTTTTTCTCACGTCAAGAACTTTGCATGTGCTGTTCCTTCTGCCTGGAGCCCTCATTCATTGGGTCAGTGGGTGACTGGCTGCCTCTCAGTTTTCAGGTCTTAGCAAAAATGTCACTTTCTCAGAAAGGACTTTCCTGACTACCCATCTAAAGTAGCCTCCCATTTCCCTATTCTTTGGCTTTGCATTCTTACAACTAACAGTGCTGAAATTATTCTCTTTGATTAACTTGTTTGCTCCATGACTGCAACTAGCATATAAGCTTCATGAGGCCAGAGGCTTTCTTTGTCTTGCTCATTTCTGGATACAAGCCTGGCATAGTACCTAAACAGAGTTTACATTTAAGAATGCTTGCTGACTAAATGATGAGAAGAATAAAAAATACCTAAGTGGTTGCATTCATACCAGTTGGGTCTAAAAATCCAGGACTTAGCACAGCTAGCTCCATGTGGGTGGTGCCCGGTCACTGATCCTCCCTCATTTTGAATCCTTACTCCCAATGCCATGGAAACATATTTCATACTCAGGCCACATTAGTGCCCAGACATTTATTACCTCTGGTATTAATTTGCTTGTTTTGTCACATTATATCATGGAAGGTCACTTTATGCTATAAGCTGTAATTTTTGAATTTTATGATATAAATTGACCTGCTTTCGGAACCAGGCTATAAAAAGGACAGCTGCTGAGGAGGTCAAGGAAAAGCTATGCGGTGGTGTTAATGGGTTTTAATTAAAGCATTAATTTTATAAAGTTTTTGTTGAGGGCTTCATATGCCTGAGGTCTTCAAGGAGCTTCCTGGTAAGGAAGGAAAGGTACATTCACACACACACACACACACACACACACACACACACACCCCCCTCCGGGGTGCAATCCATTCCTGTACTCAGGAGCAGAGTCATCTTCAGAAATGCCATTGGGTCATGCTCTTTCCCTGTTTAAAGCCTCCCAATGTATTTAGAGTAATCTGAACTCATTACCATGGCCTACATAATTGGGTCTGTCCCCTTGAGCACAGCATTCCAGGGGACACTGGCTTTCTTTCAGTTCCCCCCAACAAACCCAACTCTTACTTCCCTCAGGGCCTTTGCACTTGCTGTCCCTGTCTGAAATCCTCTTCTTCTCATTTGTGGCTCCTTCAGTTCTTCATGTGTCAGAAGTTGCCCCTCAAAGGAGTCTTCCTGGAGCACCCAAAGTAAATTAGCACCACTGCTACCCAGGCCTTTAAAGTTCTGTTCCCTCTATGGGATCCCAAATGGTCTTATTTATTTTTTAATTTCTTGTCTATTTCCACCAACAAGAATATAAGAACTGTGAAGGGAGGGAAATTGTCGTTCTGTTCATTGCTGTTTCCCTGGAGCCTAGCACAGTGCTAGATACAAGAAAATACATAAACTACATGATATCAGATAGTCGCAGTTTTGTGAAGGAAATAAAACAGGGTGATGAGACAGAGAAAAGTGAGAGTGCTGGATTGGGGGTTGATAAACTGTTGCCTGTGAGCCTAATCCAGCCTGCCATCTGCTTTCGTAGAGCCAACAAACTAAGAGTGGATTTTATATTTTTAAATGGTTGAAACATCAGAAGAAGAATGATGGTTTATGACACACAAAAATGACAAGAAATTAAAATTCCAGTGTCCTTTGATAAAGCTTTATTGGATCATAGCCCCTACCATTCATTCGCATATGATCTATCGTTGCTTTTTTGCTGCAGTGGCAGATTGAATACAGTTGACCCTCGAACAACACGAGTTTGAGCTGAGTGGGTCCACTTCTACATGGATTTTCTTCCCCCTCTGCTCCCTCTGAGAAAGCAAACTAACCCCTCCACTTAGTCCTCCTCAGCCTACTCAGTGTGAAGATGATGAGGAGGAAGACCTTTATAATGACCCCCTTCCACTTAATAATAAATACATCTTGTCTTTCTTATGATTTTCATAACAAAGTTTTCTTTTCTCTAGCTTACTTTATAGTAAGAACATTGCATATAATGCATATAACATTACAAAATGTGTGTTAATTGACTTTATATTATCGGCAAGTCTTCTGGTCAACAGGCTATCAGTAGTTAAGTACTTTTTGTGAAGTCGAAAGTTACCTGTGGATTTTTGGCTATGCAGAGGATCAGCACTGCTAACTCCTTCATTGTTCAAGGGTTAACTGTAGTCGTGAGACTGCATGCCCCACAATGCCGAAAATATTTACTATCTGGTCCTTTGTAAAAAAAAATGGATGACTCCTGATTTAGATAGGTTTTCATGGAAGAGTCCTTAGAGAGGATGACGTTTAAGTTGAGATTTAAGTGATGAGAAAGATTAATATAAGAATCAGAAGGACTGTAATTAAAGTACCTGAAGCAGAATAAATAGTTATGAAATGGTAGCCTTTCTCGTTGTGACATGAGCTGTGAATTATGACTTAATATGGCAGTTGTGTCTTGGGAAAACTAAGGCAAGTAGAGATGAGAACTGAGGGTGACTACTGCATCAGTCCTGGCAGGAGGAGGGTGTACTTCAAACAACATGGCTGCTGTGGAAATGGAAGTGGAAGTGAGTGGGAAAACCACGTGGAGTGATGAGTGATGGAACAAATGAAGAGTGCGAGTAGAGATGACAGAAAACGTAAGGTGCATAGATCCTCAGCTGAGGCTTCATGAGAAGAGTAAGGCTACCTGCCATTTCAGAATTAGAAAATATCAGAAAAGGGAGAAGATGGCTTAGGTCAAGCTTTAGCTATCTATCTGGCCCTTTACAGAAACAACCGACGAACTCTGATATAGATAGTTTTTCAGGGAAGAATCCTTAAAGAAGATGATGTTGAAGTTGAGATTTAAATGATGAGAAGGGTTAATATAAGGATCACGGAGAGAGATCCAAGATGGCCGACTAGCAACAGCTCAGGAATGTAGCTCCCAGTGAAAGCGCAGAGAACGAGTGGATGCCGCACTTTCCGACGAGTTTTTGTTGCCCACAGACCGGGAGATTCCCGGCGGAGAAGCCACGCAGGTCGCCAGCGCCACTCTTTTGGCCGGCGCGGCTCTTTTGCCGGCACCCAGCGCGGCACTTCCCGGTGCGGAGTGTGCCGGACGGACGGGATCGGCTGGTCCCATCCCCACAAGGAAAACAGCAATTGGAAGCGCTGAGGACTGAGAGTTTCACAGCGGGCGCAGCGAACCCGGGAAGGTCTTGCTCTGAGGGGAACCGGTGTCCGCCAAAGGAAAACTAAGAAACAGAAAAACTTCATCACTGTGCGGAGAGAGATCCAAGATGGCCGCGTAGCAGCAGCTCAGGATTGTGGCTCGCGGTGAGGGCGCAGAGAGCGAGTGGACGCCGCAGTTGCAGACGAATATTTGATGCCCACGGACTGAGAGATTCCCGGCGAGGGAGCCACGCAGGTTGCCAGCGCGACTCTTTTGGCCGGCGCGGCGCTTCTCGGTGCATAGTGTGCGGGACTGGGTAGTGCCCTTTTAGTCGGGCTCGGCCGGTCCCATCCCCACAAGGAGAACAGCAATTGGAAGCGCTGAGGACTGAGAAGCACAGCTGAACCCGGGAAGGCCCAGCTCTGTAGGGAAGGAGCGCCCCCCGAAGGAAAACTAAGAAACAGAAAAAACTTCATCACCAACAAGCCAGACGTCCACTCAGAGACCCAATCTGAAAGTCGGCAATTACAAAGACGACAGGTGGATAAATCCACAAAAATGGGAAGAAACCAGTGCAAAAAGGCTGAGAACACCCGAAATCAGAATGCCTCTCCTCCTACAGGGGA